>JAFBJQ010001712.1:178108-213711 GCA_016785345.1 Trinectes maculatus
CAGTGTATCTTTATGTGTATTGAGCTTTGTGACAAGTATTAGAGGCAATGTGTCCACTAGTGATGCATATAATAGTATAATAGTAAAGACGCATATTTTTTTCAAATGGGGCTTAACCGGAGGTTTCGGTCACTGAAAATGAAGTTAACGTTACTTTGAAAAACTCCGGGTGTTCCTCAGACAGGTGAAAAGGTGAAACACAGTTTTAGCACCGTAACATGACGGTCGTCGTCGGCTTTGGATATCGTGGTACGTGTAAACGAAATTAACATCATCTTTTAAGAACGTGGCCTTAAGATAAGATAAGATAAGATAAGATAAGATATACCTTTATTCGTCCCACATAAGTAGCCTAGCTATTGTTACTTTATACTGAGAGATGCTAAAAAAGAGAACAACTTACCCATCCGGAACTTTGGATGCCAAAACTCCCGATAGTGCACTTGACGTGTTTATTTTCTTTATTTTCCCGACAATACTCCCAGACTTTAGACATTCGTGGTCTCACGCTAACATCACTATGCACCTCTGCTTCAGCCATCGTTGCTACTGCATCGACTTTGCTATTGCTATTGAACTTCTTCAGTGTTTAGTTCAATATGGACGCCGATGGTGCAGGCTATTGCCCCTTACGTTTCCGGTGGTGCATTGCAACTTTATTTGCATGTATTCTAATGAATTGAATGGCGTTCATCATGTTGCTTAAAATTATATATGACTAGACGACCACAAAATTTCTGGTCGACCACATTTAATAGTCGACGTCGTCGACGAATCGTTGCAGCCCTAGTAGCAATGTTTTCAGACCCTTATTTATACAGAATAAGAATAGCAGTGAAAATAATACTAGTTGTTGGGTCATCATGTTAAATCTGAATTCTGCAGCTCTGGAGTGTATTCCATGATCAGCTAACACCACAGTCAATGGTCCAGGGAGTGGCTGCAACTGGATCTGCAAATGTAGCACAGGGACTTTGGGGTGTTCAAAATATATATTTAATAATATATTAACATATTTCAATATAATAATATTGAACTAAGAATTTTGTGGTACATCGTTTCTCCTTTTTCAGAAATAATTCATGTGTCTGAACCTTATTGCAGAGTTACTTTGCTGTGTGTCTGAAGATCCTTTCCCACTGTGCTATTGTTGTGTGAATTATGTGCTATGTACATACAGTCAATGTTTACTTACAAGATTTGGAGTCTTGGGATTAGCTGTCTCTCTGTCCTGTCGCTCCCTGACCTCAGATAAATGCTGGAGTCAGACGGTAGAGTCTGGACTGGAAACCATATGCCCTGAGGGGATGATTTATTTTGGGTGCTGGTTGGGTTAAACAGGGCTAAGTTGAAAGCTGAGATACCTGAAAGATGAAACTCATTCCTGAAAATACTGAGTGGGCCAGAAGCCTTCAAAATACTAATGGCTTAAAGTTCTTGGGCACTGTGCCTGAATTTTCTGGCAGGGTGTCAAAAATATGTCTGTGGAAATCACACTTTATATGTCTGTGGAAATCACACAAAAACTGTTGTGTAGTTACAATATGACTGCATGTCTCCATGTCCAGTTTTAAGGATCCATTTATTTTTAGCGCAAAAGTGCACCACTACATTATTTTCAAAAGCAATGCAATAAATTGTCTGCAAGTCAGGACATATTTGGTAACAGTACGATTTTAGATTTTAGCAATAAAGAAACAGATATATCATTGTGTGTTCTTGTATATTCTACAGCTTTGAAAGTAAAGGTTAAGATTTACTTATTTGGCATTCCTTTACGTATTTGCATACATAATGAAATCAAAATGCTCATGCTCAATGAAGCACATACTGTATAACACATTCAAGTGAACATTTGGTGTTGAAGTACAAGACCATTCAGAGTATAGTTAATTGTTTTCAGGTGTCAATACTAATATAGAGGTAGAGGGTGTGTGGTTTTGTTGTGGGCATATTAGTGGGAGGGGGCTCAGTCCATTGATTATTTGAACAGATGGTGGGTAAAGTAAATTCATCCTGTTTGCACATTTGCTTCTGTACCTGATATCTGAGGCAGGAGGGAATTTGGGTCTCTGATCATCTTGGCAGCTCTGCAACAAAGCACCTCACCACTTCATCTCCCTACTACGCACTTCATCACTGCCCCCATGTGACCAAAGGTTGAGGACCCAGTTGCAGATTCCAGCATCGACACCCAGCAGCCTCAGCCTTTCCCCCAGCTGTTGGGAATTATGGTGTTGAAAGCTTAGCTGAAGTCAATGAAGAGGTGCCTTGCATAGGTATTCTTCCTTTCTAGATGTGACAGGGTGACGTACAGTGTGGTGGAGATGGCATTCTCAGTGGACTGGTTGGCTCTTAATGGAAAGGATCTATGTTTGCAGGGAGGCAGGCCTTAATGTGCCTTATGACAAGCTGTTTAAAGCATTTCATCGCAATGGGTGTGAGACTCAGCCAATGATCAGCTCCAGGGAGACCAAAGACGGACTGAAGTTACCGAGTTACTGAGTACTGTGACAATTAAAAGATGCTTATGTGAAGCTAATCTATCGGCAAGAAGCCCCCGCCTCTGCCTCTGTTAAAAAAAAGACTTGCTGAAGAGGATACAATTTGCCACAGAACATATCAGCTGGCCTAAAGAGAAAAGGAGAAACATTTTGTGAAATTAAGATTGTTCTTTTTGGGTCCAAGGGCCGCAGACAGTTTGTCAGATGACCCCCAAACAGTGAATTCAAGCCACAGTACACTCTGAAGACAGTGAAGCATGGTGGAGCAAGAATCATGATAGGGAGCTGTTTCTCTTACAATGGCCTATTTATCGCATACCAGGGATCATGGATCAAGTTTCTTATATTAAAATATTGGAGAGGTCATTCTACCTTATGCTGAAGAGGAAATGCCTTTGAAATGGGTGTTTCAACAAGACAATGAAACACACTAGAATGCAAGCAACATCTTGGTTCCAGACCAACAAAATGAAGGTTATGGAGTGGCCAGCCCGATCCCTGGACATTAAGCCAATAGAAAACTTGTGGGGTCAAAATGCTGTTTCTGAGGCACAACCAAGAAATGCAGAGGAATTGTGGAATGTTGTCAAATCAGTTGGTCGACTCTATGCAAGCACAGATGTAAGGCAATTCTCAAAAACAGTGATTATACAAGTAAATATTAGTTTAGTGATTCACATGAATGCAAGATATTAACATCTATTTCAGTTTATTCAATAAATATTTGACTTTGTAATGAAAAATGGAGACACTGCTATTTTTTGAACAGCCCAAAATATTTTTTTGCTTCATTTTCTGTAAAGTAATTAAAATATTGACACATCTTCTTCATGTTTTGATGTAAAATGTAATGTGCAGTGTTCCAGTGAATGGAAATATGCATAAAATATTATAAGGATTTTGAGCTTTACTCACATTTTAAAAAACACTGCTATTATTTTGAACACTACTGTGTATATGTGTGTATATATGTGTGTATATGTGTGTATATATGTGTGCGCGAGCACACACACAGTGTTGGGGAGACTAACCATGTAGCTGGTTACAATCACAAGTTACCTTGCTGAAAATGTAATAGTGTAACTATTTCAATTACTTTCTCTAAGTAAGGTAACTAATTGCATTTGATTACATTTTGATTACTTTTCTTAATTTTAAATGAATGCTCTGAATTGTTAACCATTTTCACTTTTTAAGACCTAATAGGGTTACCCTTTCAGCAGTACTTAAAACTGCACAAAGACAATATGATAAAAGACTCCACAAGATTGAACTTCAGTACCTTGTTTTACTTTAATAGCTGTCATCTTTCATCATCTACATGTAAACTTTCACAGCAGACAATGTAATTGCAATCAAATCAATGTTTGCGCTTATCTACCTAATAACCTGATAACAAAACATGGTGAAATGTAAATGAATAATAAGAAATGTGTTTGTTCCATAGTATATGGAAAACATGATATCATGTTGACCGAATGACAAATTTGCACATCTTAGACAATAGAGCTTCATATTACAACCCTGATAAATGATGGCATTAATGGCCTACAAAAGAGACCAAAAATATAAAGGGGAAATTGTTCAAAAGTCAATGTTCTTTTCGAGCAGCACAGTGGCGCAGGTGTGTGCCTGCATGAATGTGTGTGCGCGTGCGTGTGCGCGTGCGTGTGTGCGTGCGGTATATGTATGTATATATGTACAAACACATCTCGGTCATCTTGGTTTTTAAATTTGTGTTTTAAAATTCATTTAAATTTTTTTGTTTAATGTGCAGTGCAGACCTTTTCAGATTTATGAACAATTTATAACAGAATTGCAGTTATCATTGCATTTAAAATTAAAACCCCAATAGCTTGATACATGAGTCACCTCTGAAAACCACCTCACCCTCTATGTCCATGCTATTGCAGGTCTTTGCCATTTTTGCATTTGCTACCACTGGAGGTTACTCTGGGACAACCCACTTCACGGTCCAGTGCCCAGATCCCCAAGATGTAGTGGGTGTTTTTGGATATCCATTCAGGTACAGTAGAATAATGGTACTGTATTTTAATTTTAATGTATTTTGTTCAAATTTTGTGAACTTATGAAACTGTATTTTCAGATTTTTCTTCTTAAAATGTATTAACCACACTAATATTATGGAAGACAAACCTATTAGATATTACTTCTGTTGCAGTTGGCAAACAACACACTTTTAATTCAATTACTGCCATAATCTGGCCATCCTCTGTCCCCTTTTTTTATTCACGTCTTGTTTCTTTATGGCCTTATTCAGATCTAAACCACCAGTAAGTGGATAGGTAGGCTGTTCCATTTAAAACGGAAGTCGGTCTAAACAATAGGAAACCTCCCTGCGGTCACATGATTGGTCAGAGATTAAAGTATTTATGACTTTAATCTCAAAGTCTGTGAAAAAATGTTTTCTCAATGTGGCCATAGGTTTGTTAACATTTCACATTAAAATGCATTCTGAATCTGTGACCACATGTGAACAGAGCTCTACATCCCTACAATATATGCTAATACACAGACTTCATGTCTAATTAAGTATGTTTTAGCTGGTGTGTGTATATCCTAGAATAATGACAGGTAGAAAGAAGGTGGAGAGTGGAAGGTCTGAGTGAATCTATACAGTATGTGCAGCTCTGCCATATAATTCAAAAAGAAATCATGTGATGAGTGTTATTGCATCCCAGATCACCTCCAAACGTGGTTTGAGTAATCAAGGTGGAGCAGGCAATCAGGACACAATTGGGTGCATTCACAATAGAGTGGCCCTTGCAGTATACTGAAAAAATGCATATTTGAAAGTGCAATCTCTCACCCTCTAGAACTGTTGCAAAATATAAAAAATATATATAATATATATATAAAATATTTTGGTAATCAAACAACATTTAGAGGTGGCCCTCGCTTCCTATAAAAATTATTTTGTAATATATATTGTAATGTGCATTGATTTTACAGAAAACATACAGACAACCATACTTCAAATTATGCCAATACCTCTGAAAAAAAGCTGACATGTCTACCCAAGGACACTTGGGAGGTTGAGGGGCAGGTTCTTCCATTGCCTCTGGAGACAGTAGTGCATCTGATAAAGTGCAATTAGTTCGTCAGACATATAGAAGCAGAAATACCTTTATCCACACCAGGGGAAAATGCACCTCTTTCTTCTTTTCATCCATTTCCACATAACCTGTTTGTCCAAAACATATGTGGAGCAGTGGCCAGCCATTCAGGGCCAGAGCGACCTAGGGTCTTAATGCCAAGGTGGTGGATGATAGTGGCGGATGGGAACGCATCACCCTGATCTTCTGCTGGCGCAGGTCAAAGGCACTTAAGTGGGTCAATGGCATCAAAATCAGGAAAAACTTACATGAATATTTTTCTTTAATTAAGTGGAACAACTCCAGGTTCCAACTTTCATTTTTAAGGGCCACCATAATTCACAACTATACTTTGAGCTTTGATCTTTCAGGGCAGATGTTATTACTGAATGTGCGGCATAGCTTAACACAGCTTCATGTCTTCACTGTAAAATGCCTGCAGAAGCAGATCGAAGGATATGATTGCAGGCCTGAATGCTGAATGCAGTTCGGGTGTCATTTAGACGCACTATTTTAAAGCACATTTAAAGAAAACCATTTCCTTTCTTTACTTCTTTTTCACAATGCATAGTGGTAGACAAAATATTGCTTAAACCTTTATATTTTTCTCTTCTTGCATTCCTCGGATAAATGTGTAGCTGAGGTGAGGAATTGTTTTTTCCGAATCATCGAGTATAAAAGCCAGGGTTATAACAACAACTTTTACAACAAGTTTTTCCTCTGTATTTTTTTCAGGTTATCAGCTTCCCCATATAACATGCCAATATGTAACGGCAGCCAGACCAAAATCACCTACCTGCAGGGCGACTTCTCCTCCTCAGCAGAGTTCTTTGTGTGTGTTGGTGTATTTTGCCTTCTTTATTGCACTGCCACTCTGATTCTGTACCTGGGTTACCAGACTGTCTACCGCCAAACCACTCGTGGCCCCATTATAGTAAGTACACATCCTTTCTTTATACGAGTAAACTTTCTTCACACCCACCATCACCCTGATTGCTATGTGTCATTACTCTTATCTTATTTTCTCTTTTCATTTGGTGCTTTAAGCGATTTTGTCCCGGAAGACATGAAATGTAACTAGAAAAAGTGCATTCCCTGAAGGGAATGCATGTGAATGCACAATAACAGGCAACAATAACAGGCAAATGTGAATCAGTTTTGAGGTAATTCCCCACAGACACCCCTAAGCGTCAATGTAACTGACAATGTTCCATGTATTTCCAATGGGCATAATAATTGTACAAAAAATAATAATTTTGTAAAAAGTTAGATGCCAAAAAACGGCAGAAGATTAAGACAGAATAATAAAGAAAACAGGATAACAGTAGTGTGAATGCACACCAATATATCTGTGAGATAGGATTTTACTCAGCATCTTTTTTTGTGATGCTCAATCTAAGCTGTAAATTACTTTCATGTGAAACTGACTTCCCTAGTCTCACTGCTGCATGATGTGGAAAATTTGAAATGTGAAAACATTTTGCTAACCTTTTTATATGAGGAGCAGCGGCTGAGATTTCGGCTTGACTTAAATGGAACATCACTTGTACACATCCTTGTGTGCTAGTACAGTATGGTTCAAAAAACCATTCATATCAGCTATGGAGAGTATCTCAGAATAAACAACATGTCCAACCTTTTAGGTGGCTGCTCTACAAGAGCAAAGATCATGTCAGGTTCCATGTTTGTTGAATGTTGAATCATAAATGAGAGCTATCAGCTAACCAAGACTGGAAAGCTGATGGCTGAAAAACATTGTCTTTTGTATCTGGATTTCTGCTGAGGCCGCAGAATCAGAATCTTGACTCAGTGGAGCCAAACTGAAACATTTTTTGTGTATTATTGTCTCCAGACTAACTTACAGGTCAAGGTAACATTTCATTATTAGTAACATTATTTTTTCTACTGTCAAGGTAAAAAAAAAAACCTTGACTTGCATTCTTTTCAGTTAATAATTATAGACGAGTAACCCGTCAAATTGAAGACAAGAACATATCTTGCTTTTTGTTTTGTTGTGCTTTTCAGTGGTGGATAGGTCTGGACTTGAGGCCAGCCATTGTGGTATCCTCACTCTTTCTTTCCTTGGTAATATAGTTGCAGAGTGTACACTTAAACTTATCCATCAAAATCTAGATTAAAATCTGTAAATTGTATATGCTTTCAAAAATTATATATTTCTGCTGTGCATTTCTGCAAGTGTCATGGGCACAGCTCCACAACCGTCTTTACCTGGCTTTACCAGTATGACTTTAATTAATCATACTGGTACAAGATGTTTTTTGCCCAGCGGATCACGGAGGTACTTGAGTACACTAGTTCCTCAGACTGGAGGAACACTGACTCAGTCAGCACCCCAGCTGAAAATATTAACAGAGGAAAACCTGTAAGACATAGCTGCACCACGCTGATGGAATCGGGGCCCTAATCTTTTGTATTTACGTCTCATCAGTGGTCAGTAAATCTATCCTGCCTTTTGAATGATGCAGCAAACAGAGCTGAGATAATTCCCCACCAACATTCCCCCCAGCACTGAGCACATCTCATCTTCAGACCCAGGATGTCACCACCTGATACATGGGTGTGGTGACTCTCCTCCTTCAGCATGCACAACAGAAACACACCAAAAAGTGTCAGAGTGGGTGGAAGGCAGTGGAAAAGTGAGTATTTGGATTTCCAACCAACTTCATTTGGATCCCAAAAACTTCATCACAGCTGCCCAAGGAGTATGACCACAAGTTGCAAAGGAGGAGGGGTCTATCAAGTCTCCCTTGTGTGTAACTTTGGGTTATCGAACTATCAAAGAAGAAGTGTTGAGCACTGTGTTAATAGAAGAGGAGGAGATCTTAAACTCAAAGCCCTTCCACAGGTTGCCCATGCCCAATCTGACCTTCTGGTTACAAGAAGATGGTCTCACAGTCGAGTACTTGCTGACCAATTCTGGCCAAGTTTCAACTTAGTCATGACAAGTTGAAACTTGTCAAAAATGAAAAAGGATCATCCTACTCATTCCTTGAATGCTGTAGTCACCACATCTACCCCATTTACCATTGAATACAGACAACTAAAATGTGCAATAAGGTGTGTCAAATGCAGTACGTACAAAAAATGGAGCAGTAAATATTGGATATAGTGTTGACACTGTTCTTTTTGCCAGGACCTTGTGGTGACTGCTGCTTTTGCCTTCCTATGGCTTGTGTCTTCCTCGGCATGGGGCAAAGGTCTGACTGATGTGAAGTGGGCCACAAATCCTGAGCATCTAGTGGAGTCATGCAAGGAGATCTGTCAACCAGGAAAGTTTCCTTCCATGGGACGCCTCACTGCTTCAGTGGTAAGTCATGTTCATGCAGTGCAGCTGCCACAGACTATTGCAGCGTTTTCAAAAGCATTTTCAGGATATAAAAGTGATGCGAAGAATTTTAGAGTTTTAGAGTGTTGAACTTCTGATTTTAAACAACATATGATATATTCAGAGCTTTTTAACATTTTGGGGCTAACTTTTTTGTACAGTCACTCTATTCATATAAGCCACTGTAAGAGGGGTTTTTCCACATCCCTTTCAGCTCTCTGGTATAATAAATTATTGTTGTTCAAATATTATAATATAATAACTGCACTGTGTACACAATTATTAGGCAAGTTACACTTTTGAGGATTAGTTTTATTATTTAACAGCAAAAATGCTCTTCATCAATCCAAAATGTTAAACCTCAAACCTGAATATTTCAGGAAGTGAAAGTGAGGTTTTGGCTTTTGCATGAGAATATCTGTCTCTGCACAGTTATTAGGCAACTATTAATTAGCAGAATAATTACACAGCTCAAAGAAAAACAAAAATATTCCCATCTCACTTCTTTATTTTCATCTTTTTTCGAAACATGTTTTTTATTTTGTATTATAAGACAAAGAAACAAAAAGAAAAGAAGAAAATAGGAAGGAAAGATGTAACATACAAAACATAGCACATCTAAAATTATGTTATCAGTCCAGGATCATAGTTAGATGTAGACAAAAGTAGGATAGATTGGGTCGAATGACCATATAGGAGTGTTGAAGGTCAGGAGCTTTTCCATTAGCGTCACCTCAGCACGGTACGACTCAGCACGGTACGGTTGGCTTTCCATTACACTGGAGCAGTGTCGCTACGTGGGCGGAGTCTTCCCCTGCTTCCTGAAAGATTACCGAGGGCACAGGGGAAGGGAGGTAGGCTGTATACGCGGAAGCTTTACGTTACACATCAACAGCAACAACAAACTCCGTCTAATGGAGTGAAATAAATAGTGAGTAAATAAATGATATTGTGTAGATATACACAGCCACTGGTAGATAGCTGCACCACGAGTATAGAGCAGTGTTAAATTCCGTTTAATTCAAAGCTGAACAAAAGCTGTAATATGACGTGTATGTTAATAATTTGCTTTCAATAAAATCGCACGTCCCCGTGAAAATCGCTTATGTGAAGATCGCGATTTCGATTCTCGAACAATAAATTGTGGAGCTGTACCCGGAAACCATCGGACCAATCCTGCGAAGCAGCCCTCTGACGTCAGTTTTTGGGTAGACTCAGCACACTTGGAACCACAGCCGAGTGGTTCCAAAGTTGGAACCGTTTTCAGCCGCTGGGGCTAGTGGAAAAGCGCCCTTAGACGTGCACGTCTACTCCATCCGGCTGCTAACAGAAAATCCAGTCCATGGTCATAGTTAGACAAAAAGGTAAATGTCAAAAGTAAAACATCCAAGAATGAATAAATGAATAAAATGGAGTATATGCAATCTCATATACATCAGTACACAGTGAAACATTAAGATTTGCCCTTTAAGGTGTTTCAGAACAGGGTCCCGTGACATATCAAATACCTCACCTTTGTCAACGGTATAAAGCCTCAATTTCTCAACATATTGGGACTGATTTACTAAGATTGCACGTACAATCTTTCTGCGTGCGCAAACAGATTGCAGGATGATGATTTTTACAAAACAAAAATTTTGCAGCTATATAACTTACCCAAGAGCCAGCCATCTCCATATTCTCCACCTCTCCGCTTTTGAAAAGTAACACTGTTCCTTAAAATGAAGGACTTGACCCCGGAAGGACCTGACCCCGGATATTTTGCCACAACGTTAATAATGACACCTTTTGAATCGCACACAAGTTGCACAGATTGTTATCAACTCAGTGGGTTGTCAGTTAAAATACTCGAGCACATGCTGCGAGGTCCAGTTGATATCTTTTATAATATGGCAATGAGTGTGAGTTTCCTTGGATTTAATGTTTGTAGATTATTCTGGATTTGTGATGTTGAAGAAGTTCGTGTTATGTATTTCTTGATTCTTAGTGATTTTGTGAGGATAAATGATCATTGTTGTATATCTTGTAATATACTATTTGTAATATTTAGTTTAACATTCTTAAATGATTTCTTCCGTTGTCAAGTCAACTCCAGTCATTATCTATTTATTTTCTGTTCACAGATATTTGGCTTTTTGAACTTGATCCTGTGGGCAAGTAACTGCTGGTTCCTTTACAAAGAGACTCCTTTCCATAAGGATCCCGTCCCACCAGCCACCATGGAGGAAGAAGGGGTCCCTGGGCCATAACACTGAGTGTCCCCAGGCCTCCACCAAAAATTATCAAATGTTGGCCCAGCAGTGGTTCCTAATGTTGCTAAACTTGCAGAAGTGCAAAAAATGGCAATGGCCATGAACCCTCCCTTACAAACATTTTTCCAGTTACAATCCTTAAGCTGATCTTAACGAAGTCCCCACTGACTAAGAACACTAACTCATAATTTATCTGTCCAAAATACCAGTTCCAAAGTGCCATGAAAACACTAAGCCTAATAACAAAATGAAACACTTGAACACTAGCTACAAAAACAAGAGCCTCTGTGAATGTAGCCTTAAAGCCAAAACTGTAATGCTCAGAGCAGCTGACATGCAGTGCATCTGTTTTTTGCAGGCAAACTTGATGCCATTAAGGGAGCCACATAATGATGAAACTTAGATGTGAGAAACTTGAATCTCTGCTGGTATTCTGGAAAAAAGACAAAGAACTAACATAGGTTGAAAATCAGTCAGTCCTCACAACCCGTACATTTACTTGTTTCGACACAAAGCTACATTCATAATCAAGTAATGAAGTGGGAGGCTCTGTCTGAAGGAGAAGTTGAGTAACACCCCCCGCCCCTTTTCACTAAACCGTTTGCAAGAGCTGCAAATGCTACAGTACACATCCTAAGTACAGTTGCTTCAATTTGAGCCGTTGAGTCATAATGTAAAAATATGTTGTGTGCTGATACCTTTGGCACTGTACATATTCAGAATGAGGCATAGTGGATTGAGAGCTATATGAGACTTAAAACCGTCAGGACTATCACACTTCATAGTTGTTGATGTTGTTGATGTTGAAACAGCCATGAAACACCCCCCAGCCCACAGAAAACACTACTAATTGCTACCCTCCAATGGCTAGTGTACATGAGCTCACAACCAAATGACTGATGGCGGGTTCAACATTGTTAAGTTGTTGTTTGTTCAAAATGTTAAATTTACTATGTTATATTGCTAATGTCACATTTGTTGTTCCAGTGTGGTTACATTTTTCTTCCTCTGATGATAGTCTCAAAAGAAATGCTGTTGCCAATTCTGCTGCATTTTGTTATTTATGACTCCTGCCCATACCTTTGCTCCACATTAGCAACTGACAGTAATGCAGTGTTAAAGGTTTTCTATTGAGCTCCTATAACTATTTAGTGGGTTGGGGCAAGGCATTGGGGAAAAATGTGATGAGGCAGATTTTTTCTTTTCTTTCTGTATGTCAAAAAATAGGTTGAAATGTCTAGAAAAAAATCAACTCTTCTGGTCCATCAAAATTCATTTAGAGGTCTGAAGCATAACATTCTTGCAGTTTTTGGTGTGTTAATCCATTAACAGTTAACTTCTTCTGTATCAATGCACCCACCTTGTAAAGACTTGTGTGTTTTCTCCTTCTGAACAGATAGTTTTCAGCACTGAATAGTACAATTCTAGTAGTGACATCACACTGAGTTTATGTGCTTAAAGATAATTAATGTTTCTTCTTAAAAAATGTTTGAAATGTTCTGTTTAAGTACTTAAAGTCAAAAGAATTAAGTTCTCAAGATTTTATTCTGGACATTTTGATTATTCTCACAATGCAAAATTTAAAAAAACAAATCCTGTCTTTTTCTTATGCCTGACCCTAAAAACCAAGTCACTTTTGATTACTTTTTATCAGACACATTGCATCTAGAGGTATCCAATTATCTGTATGAAGTATGTGTGCATTAACATATAGTACTGCCTCACAACATGACTGTAGCTGTTGTATTACATTGCAAAGGGAATGTATGAGTGAATGTTTGAGTTGCTATAAAAGAGATGAAATATTTTCCACCACAGAAATTGGACACTACGGAATAAATAAGTTGCTTTATCAGTTTTAAAAGATAAATTTTCGTTTACACTGAGCACAATGCTATATTGATGCTTATATAATGGTTTTATTTAGTTTGGACTTAATTTATTGCCTGGCTTGTATGTGCTAATGGGAAAACACTTGTTCACCTGTATTGATCTGTAAAGCATGAAAGCTACACCTACAGGATACAGTCTCATTTCTTAATTAAATTACAGAATGAATCAGCCAGTGTTGTTGATCACTAGCTTACATGGTTTTATACCTAAATGTACTAAAGTACATTTGACATGGAGGAATTCTAATTTTACTACATTCTTTTCAATAATTGCAGTGTTAAGTTTTGATATTTGCTGTTAATTCCTTAGTATCATGTCTTCAGAAGATAGTTGTAACATAATTGCAACTTGTCAACTCACCACTACCATAACTCAATTACTAGTTTCTAACTTGCATAATATTGTGACTAGTTCAGTTCTAATTATGATCTTGATACTCATTAACAATGTTACTTCCTAATTCAGTTTTCACTAGCAGTAATGTCAGTTCTGCTAATGTTATGGTAACAGTAGCTATTCTTTAACCATTAGAGATATCACAAATGTAATTTTCCATATTTAAACATTAACTAGTCATATTATTGCGTGTCAGTTTGCAATTATAGAATGTAAATTCAGAAACTTACTACACATGAAAAGGTAATACCTGAAGCAGATCTCAGTAAAGGTTTAGAGTTTTTTGTGTCCTAACATCTTCGAGGGTTATTCCTGTTTGGCAACTTGAGTTACTTGACTTTCAGAAGGAGTTTGACCGATGTCCAAAAGGCTTCTTCAGCTCTAACTGAACTATTGGTCGAAGTTTTCAGGTATTTTCCCTTTGTAGCTCATAGGTGCATCTCAATAATTTAGAATAACTCGCAAAAGTTAATTTATTTCAGTAATTAAATCCAAAAAGTGAAAATCATATATCAGAGTCATTACACACAGAGTGAAATGTGAGACGAAAATAAACCTAGCCAAGAGGTAGGAACAGAAAGAACCCATTGGTCACTTTGGCTGAGTTCTGGAGATCCTGTGTGGAGGTGAGAGACACCCATCACTGCACTACTCCACATACCTTGGCTACATGGTGGTCAGATAAATGTCTGACGCACACAGCACAACAACACAGAGGTGGCTTGGAGAAAACGTTAGTTTTTGAGTGGGCTCTCCAGAGCCCGGACATGAGCCCAATCACTGGAGAGATCTGCAAATCGATGGTCCTTGTCCAACTGTAATTCCACATACATTGCTTCCAAATTTTGAGTCCATGATTTTGACATGGATTGGGGGAGTGGGGGGTGGAGGGTATAAGGTGTGATATGTAATTAATCAACTGTAATACCAAAGATGACCAGTAGAGGAAACTATAGGACTATGGTATGTTGGTGGTGACAAGACTGCTCAAGAGAGGTTACCCGCTGGAGAACATGGAGAATGTTCACTCATACATTGTGTGAATCAAACCATGTCTCAAGATGTTATATGTCATTCATGTCTCAAGACACTAGTCCGAGGTCTCAATTAACCCAGATGCTATGAGTCCTACAATTGGCTGCTGCTAAGTACATTGTTGCTAAACATACACTAAGTACGCTGCTAAAGTAGCAGACTCACCAGAAACACTGCAGACTCGGCTGAATCGAGTCTGCAGTCCACTGACACGTGTTAGTGAACTCACCGGAAAGAATCAGGACTCAGCTGATCTGTCAGATTCAGTGGGAAGAATCAGGACTCAGTGGAAACACTCAGGACTTAAGTGATTCGTTCCCTAACTTGAGTTAGCAAACTGATATATTTTATGCTGATGGTGGTGGCAGCTGATCATGGAATATGCTCGAAAGCAGCAGGATTCAGATTTTATACTATAACTCAATGATTATTATTATTTTCACTGGTATCCATCCATCCATTACACTTCTGTCCATCCTGGGAGAGGGATCCCTGCAAGGATAGAGCACAAGTTACTATTGTGCATTGATGAGACATATATGTAATGTGGACAGAAAGAAGGAAAGAAGAAATCAGAGGAAGAGAAGGATAAGGATAAGCACCAGATGACATGTCTCCCAACAAGCCTATGGCAGCATAACTAAGAGCTGATCGCTTATCTACTCTTAAGCACAGAGAGGGTGTCCGGCCCCCGGATTGAAGCTGGGGGATGATTCCGCAGCAGAGGAGCTTGATAGCTGAAGGCTCTGGTGTTGTTACTGTTCTGCTTTTATAGAAGTCTGGAATCAGAAGAGCTTAGGGCAGAAACTTCTGAGTTCACTTGGGAGTGAGATTTGTGTCCCTCAGATCAATCAATTATATATATATATACACACACACACACACACACACACACACACACACACACACCACTAATGCCACTAATCACTACTTATATTTTAATGATAGGTGTATATCCATGTTAAATGATTTGCTCTACATGCAGTAAAGCTCACCTTACTAAATGTAAGCTTGGAAGCAGCAATGAACCAGAACCAGTGTTTTGTTTGACTGACAGCTGACAGATTATTTCACAGTGTAGATATGGACTCATTTGTGCATTCACTGTATTTATGTCATGACGTATTTTATTGACATTTGAAGAACACAGCTCACTACAGAAAGCAGCAGTCTGCAGTGTGTAACCTGTAGGTTCGTCTCCTCTTAGTGTAGTTTGAGAGGTCCCATACTTAGTTCCGCTGAAATGGTTTAGTTTAGTTTTTATTTCCCTTTCCTGAACGTACTGAGATTTTGAGCATCGTACAGGTATCGGCGATACCAGCAGGGCTATATGTATCGGATCGGGAAGGAAATCAGACTAGTCACTTGTGTAGGTGTCCCACGAACGCGCTCACAGGAAGTTCCCATCATGTCGAGAGCGCGAGATGTGACGTAAGTTGCTCACCGCACAGTGATGATGGCGTCGCGTGAACGCGCGTTAAAAGTAATGGCTGCTCTGGATCGGCGGGTGCCTAGTCTCGATGATTTCGTGGGTCAGAGCTGGGCCGCCTGGGCCGAGTGGGCCGGTGTGACAGCGGCGGATGGTAAGGAAACAGCTTGACGCCAACGCTGACAGATATGAAGCCCTTTAACCAAAGCTCTCGTGTTTATATTCGTGGAAAAGGAGGACAGCGCTAACCATGTTACCCAAACAAAGACCCTGCCGGGTCCTAGTGCTGGGTGGGTAACGTGTTGCTCTTCCAGGTCTCACTACAAATGCCCTCATCTTAAAATAATGAGTGGTAGTTCATATAATATCGCGGTTACTTTGGGTTTTTTGTGGGTATGGCGAGGAAACAAGCTGTCAGCTCTTATGGGACACGTTTATTTTTGGTGAAACCATTTGGCAGTGACAACAGATCGGACGCTAGTGTGGATGGTAGGACGAGCAACTTCTCACCGTGGGAAGGTAGACTAGCTAGCTAGCAAGGTAGGTGGACGAGGCAGTTAGCGTTAGCATGCTAATGGTAGCAGCAGGAGACTGGAGAGTAGACGCCGGTGACGGAGGAGGAGTCTGGTGCTTTTGCGACCACATAAATGCTGTTGGCCCAGCCTTTGATGTTAGCAGATGTTACTCTTTTCACTTATTTTTTTACACACACCCCAGATTACCAGCGTCGATGCCCCCACTTAAATTATGTTAACATTTCGGTGTGCGACAGGAAATCTCATCTGAGACTTCTCTAAAATGTGTTTTTACCTTTCCCTGTTTTAAGTAAATACGCTTACTCATTTTCTTGCACCCCTCCAAGTACTACTCTATGTAACTATCAAGTCCTCCACCATACCATATAATCATCTACTTACTGTCATGAGGCTATATCACAAATGGTTTGTTGATTAAATGAAGAGCCCTCTGTTATTGAGGAGTTGACCTGCAAATCAATCGTTTCTATAACATTGCTGTACAATTTAAGTTAAGTTATTATTTGTCCGGTTGATGAAGCAGATATACAACTTATAGTAAAAACATATGACCTTCAGAAAAGTGACAGACAGTGTACATAAATGAAAAATTTCATGTTTCAGGGATTGATGTGGAGGACTGTAGCAAGAATGGCAAAAAGGATGCAGAGGCCATGTCTCTCAGTAAGGAGGGTAAGTGTACATGCTACAAGACATAGTCTACAAGACATAGTAGAAATGTTCTTTTAGTTTGCATCAATCACTTTAAGGATTTATTTATATTTTTTTACAGAAAGCCAAGCATTGCCAGATCAATATTCAGTCATTCTATTAAATTTAATAATTTACTTTCATCCCATGTAGTCCAGTAATATTGTATATCTTTTCACAGCACTAATTTAGAACACCAGTTCTTACAGCCTGCAGGTCTTTCACCAGTGGGATGAATCCATAGCACTTAAAGAAAACCCACTCAAGATCCACACTCCCAGGGCACATTGAGCTGCATCACTATTGCTGTCCATGGTGCTAGATCAAAATAGATAATTTACTAGGGGTGGGACAATATGCTTTGGTCACGATTTGATTGTATCACGATTCTAAGGTGCCGATTCGATTTGTAACACTATTCTCGATAATTGCGATTCTACAAGTATTGCATTAAAAACAAACAAGTTGAATCATACACTCTAAGAGATGATAAACCATGAATGTCGTTCCCATAAACAATGCACATCAGTCTGTGTCAGTCAGTCCAGCAGCTGACATTTATTTCAACTGAGACAACAGGTATTTAACATGTACAGCATTTTTTAAAGTTTAAAGGCACAAGTAAAGTGCTCTGACTACTCAGTGCTCTCTGAAGTAGTGCTGTAAGATAAAAATAAAACACTTGGCCAAAATAGAGCCTCTAACAGAAAAAAACAACACAAATGTGAGCCATGAAATTAAATGTTTCAATTAAAGTTTTTTCAAAACCCCGTACTGCACATAAACACTGCTCTCTGATAGTGCAATTGACGTTGCTATTCGTTTAGCTTTATCTGAAGTGCTTGGGAGTTTGTTCAGTGATCCATCTAGTGTCCGCTGGCTTGCTGCTGTCGGTCGTTTGGCTTGGTCCGTTTTCATTTCTGGGTGGTGGCGCACAAGATGAGCACTCACGTTAGTCGTATTACCGCAGTACGATACCTGTCCATGACAAAGTTTGCATACAGCTTTGGCCATATCTAGCTCCGTCTTTCCCGGAATTGTATTAAATCCAAAGTGTATCCATACTTTAGATTTAAAATGTATGGGTGCAGGTCTTAAGTCCAGTGGTTTGGAGTTGTCTGCACCATTGTCAGCTTTTGTCTCGCTCTCTGCTAACCTCTCACCTTTACGGCAGGGTCGAAGTTTTTCTGGACACGGATATGACATAATATAATCGATTCCGGGGAGAAAAATTGATTTTTAAAATCACCCCATAAAAAATATGTACATGAATCAATTTTTTCCCCCACCCATATAATTTACCAAGTTTTGAGATGTGTTAAACCAGTGCAAACAACCAAAGCGCAAATAACAAAATGCTGCAATTTACATATACACATACTCACAAAGTGAAAATATCATCACTACAGGACATTTGAGTGAAACTGTCAGCTACCAAATGATATTTGTAAAACTGATTTTGTTATTTTCTACTAGTGTTCTCCAATTTTCTCTTAAATCATCAATCTTTTCTTAATGCAGCATGTGGCTGTCTAACTAATAGATCTTTTTTTCCCTCACCTGATGAATTCTCTTCTCCTCTGCCCCTAGACATGTCCATATTTGGCCTTTGTCCAGGCCATGATGACTTCTACCTGGTGGTGTGTAGCCATTGTGGCCAAGTAGTGAAACCACAGGCTTTTGAAAAGCACTGTGAGCGAAGACATGGGCCTGTGGCAAAGTTGTACGCCAGACTGCGCTCTCCTACCCCTGCACCCCAGCCCCAGCAGAGGCCCACTCATGGCCATTCTCCTTCACATGGGACCAATTCTGCTTCTGCTTCAGCCTGGGAGGGTCGAGGCCAGAGTGCTGGGCAGCTGCGTGCAACTCCACCCTCACCTTCTACTCCACCCCAGTACAGACACTCTAAGAACTCCAAAGATGGAAACCGGTAAGAAGAGAATGGTGGAATATTTTTTTTTTCACAATGGTGTTGAGTTCTAACCAGGAAACATTAAACACAGGTCAGGGCTGTCTAGTTTGCACACGTTTTCTTGTGGACAATTAGGTGGGAAAATCAGCACCACTTATGTGTATGTCACATGTATGAAGCACTACAGTTAGCTTACATTTACTATTACAGTGAGAATGAACTCAGAAGGAAATAGCTTAACAAAATCAGTCATGGTTAAAGAATTCTTTCATGCACTTGTTTTGTTGAATCGTATGATATGTTGAGCAGTAACTCCTTTAGGTCTTCTTATTACTGCAAGGCTGTTGGACAGCCTCACTGAATGTGTTGGAGGTGTGCTACACGTGCAGACTTGCTGCTAGTTGTTTACTTTGAAAGTTCCCGCCAGTTAGGGAGTATTACAGTGCATTCTATAATTTCTTTGCATTTTAGAATTGCAAAGCAGATTTAATTGGTCCTCCTTTCACTTAGTACAATTTATTGGCATGCGAAGACAAGAGTAGGTAATTTCGCTGCTGCCACTTTAATAACATTTTTGTTTTCCTCTGGTAGCAGTTAAACTATCATTTTTGGTGATTTGGAATTGAAGAAAAAAAGAGAGCAGACAATAAGCATGAGAGAGAGGAAAAGTCTGCTTATGGAAACCTACAAGGAAAAGAAGATTTTCTGCTGTAAACAGAAATGAGTGCACTGAATGAATTTATTAATTGACTTAAACATGCACTGTGATTGCCTGACCTTCAGCCAGTCAGGTCAAAGTAGAACAAAGCTGCTTAACCGACAGTTGATTCTCATAGCTGTACAAAACACAATAGCTGTTTCTGTGTACTGTTGTTCACACTGAAGACAAAAAGTTAACTTTTTTGGATTATGCAGCCATTCCCCAATGGAGAAGTTGTCCTACAGCAGCTACATAGAGTCATCAGTTTTCAAGCAGCCACCGCCTTTGGAGCCTCCAACGAATTCTCCTCCGTCACTCAGAGATCCCCCGTGGCCGCATGGAAGCACTCCACCTGGAAGGCCCTCTCTCAGTGACAGACCACCCATTCAGAGCCAGAGGAAGGACATCTCTCAGGCCTCCGCAGTGCAAGGCCACCGGATCCCCAGGCCCTACAACAAGGTGGCCTCCAGTGAGTAGAGATGGGGGGACTGGGGTAATAGGAAGTAAAATGAATGATGGACTGATGTCGTAGTCTGTTCTGCAATGAAATTTGAAACCATCAGCGGCGCAGAAGAGTCACAACACTGTTTTGATGTGTCACCCCATGATTTTCCTCCCCACCTGGACACCTATATGAAAAATGTCTGGAAGCGCCACAGGTGCACACAGTCAATTGCTTAGGCAACATAGCTTTTGCATTGCACAGTTTATCCATCTGCAGCAACATGTTCACAGCAAGTGTGTCACAAGATTTCATATAGTTTACATACAGCATCAGCTGACTTTGAAGAGATAATTGCACCTTTTTTGACCTTTGACCAGCTTCAGACCAGTTAAACCATTTTACTTGACCATTTAGGATGTTTAGAGAAAGACGTAATAATTTCCCCCATCAGCTAGCCCCTCGATGAGTGGGTTCGACTTTCTCGTTCAGCAGAGTGTTCATGCATTTTCATCATAGATTTCAGCATTCACACTGCATTTTCTTTAGGAATGCCCCTGTTCTAGTTCCCTTTTGGAATGACACTGTGGCAGAGAAACCCAGAGTAGTGAGCCCCTGTAAGGGAACTGGCGATGCAGGACTCCTTGCCATGGCCAAAGCCGTTCCCACCTCAGCACACAGTTCCAACGTGATCACTGTACATGAGGCCCCAGGTCAGGAGGAAGAACTGATAGTGTCTCAGCTCTCTGTTTTTCATTTTCTCTGAACTTGACTTTGGAAAATTATATGTAACTGACAAATTATATGTGTTTTCATTGTAATATAAATAATATTCAATACTGACACAGCAGTGGTGGGCAACAAATATAGTTTACGATAATATCGTCAATGTTGTTTTGATGATGTGCAATTTTTCCTTATCAAGTATTTATACTATCTGTAAAAGAAAACAAATGAAAGGCACATAGATGTTAAGGAGAGGCTCATTAAAGTTCTCATTCACCGAGTTCACAACATACAAATCATAGATCGCATGGAGGAAACATGCAGGAATCTTCTTGGCAATGAGCCCAGCATATCATTTAGTGAAAAACTACCGAAAAACTGTCGCAGTGAAGAGCAGCTCAATGACTAACCTGTGTCATTTATTAGCTCCTGCTTCAAGCTCTGTACATCTTTTTTGCAATCGAAATGGACAGTAATTCTCAGTAGGCAGGCAGAATAATGTTTAATTATCGAGGTATTTTATTGTTTGACACATTGGTGGAAATGTGTTTTAAATAAATCACTTTATCGTGTTATGATTAATAAGGCACAGTAATTTTATGTTGATATCATTGACAGCATCACATGGGGGTAGAGATCTTGACCTCTTTTTATTTGTTGGTTGATTGTGTTGACTTTACAGCTGACAAATGTTTTTGTTTTTGCCTATAGAGAGGGAGTGTGACTTGGACAAACACTGCGGCGTACTTGATCCTGACAGGAAGAAAGTCTGCACTCGCCTCCTGACATGCAATGTAAGCTTCAAAATGCAGCTTAACCTACACGCGTCCTCCTTTGCAGCCTAGCCTTTACATAATTTTAATTCCATTCTACATGCAATTGATTCCATTCTATAAGCAATTAAAGGTAAAAAAAAATGTTTCTGGAGCTGGAACGGATTAATTGTACTTGCATTGATTTCAATGGGAAAATTTGTCTGGGGGTCATGACCGTTATGGGTCGTGACCAAAGTCCATGAATGGGTCATGTTTATGAAAATTTCACAAAAACACAATACCACAGAGCAACACTACGCGCAGTGATCAGCCGTCAATGTGAAGTGGACAAGAAGAGATGCAGGAGGATACAAAACACAGTGCTGTGATTGGTCACCTTCCATCCCATCAGCCAACAGTGTGCCATGTACAGTGTCACGTTGGCAAACTTGCGGAAGCGGTACTGGTGTATAGTGCTGCGTTTGCATTGTGTACAGTACGGAAAACTCTGCAACACAGAATTAAATAATTTAAAGAAAAATGCAATACTGCAAAGCCGTGATAAGTGAACCGCGATATAGCGAGGGATCACTGTATATTCAAATAAAAAGTAATTTAATTTTTAATCAGCTTTGAACCTTAGGAGTTTTTCTGGGACAGTAAAACATTTTGTCACTTATACTGAATAGTGATGTCCATTTAATTCTATTATATTGAATTAGGTATTCATTTCAGATTTCTCTCTACCATCTATATGTGATTCATTCACTAATTGTTGCACCACACTCACTGCACCCTAGCATTTGCTTCATGAGCTTGAGTTCATTGAAGTAGGATAAGCCACTCCTCAGTGTGACTCAGCTTTTTAAAATGACCGGTTAGCCCATTAAGACCTAACAGTTAGGGTTCGGGTTATCTCAACTTTTGCTAATGCTGTTGCTGCGTAATCTAACGACAGTTGAGTCCCAAAAAAACGAAATGTATCAAACTGTGCGTACGCGGAACTCAACATACATTCCCTTTGTACATCTCAATCAATGTGAAATTGAGCGCGCATGCACAAGCACAGGACTCTGCCCTTTCTCCGGCAACAAGTAGACTCATTATGATATTGTAGTGTCCTCGCGGAAGAGTTTTAGGACTGATGGTGGTTAGATAGAACAAATGCATAGCAGAGATTATATTACTGGGAGAAATTAATCTCTTCATCAGTCAAGATCTCTAACCTGTTATGTCAATGAGAAAACCATCTTCAGTACCTGTGTATTCTGTGACCTGATCCTCAGATCCACTCTGTCCACCAGCGGAGGAAGGTGGTTGGCCGAAGCAAGAACTTTGACCAACTGGTTGCAGAGCTCAAAACCAAGGTTCGTGAGAAAGGCACCCAGTCATTGGAGGGAAGCTCCTCCAGTGGACGATCTCCCAGCCCTGAGGCCCCCAGGGAGCAGGTTGGGACGCCGCACTGCAGAAGACCTCTGGCTAGCCTCCCTGCTTTCAGGTTGGTGAGCTTTACTGAAACTTACTAATACATATAAAAGTTTAGATGGATATGGCTGATATCAAAGACAAGTCAATTGCACTGACAATGTAATGGAAGTAGACAAAAGGAAAAAGCATAGGTATTGTGTGTTAAAGGTTAAAGTAAATGATGTTGGGGAGTGAATGTTAATTGGCATACTGTTAGCAGATACTGTCTATGACTCTTATCACTCACTGTTTGGAGTTCAGAAATATCTGTCAAACATTGTTTTATAGTCGGCCTACCAGTGTGTCAGAGTGCACCCCAGAGGAAGAGAAGCAGTGGCAGGAAGAAGGAAGTCTGCAAACACCATCACCTCTCATCCACGGAAGAATCTCCAGTGATGAAAGTGAGGCAGAAGGAACTGAGGATCCTTTAGAGTTCTCATCTTCTGCTACACATCCTAGACCTCTTGCGGTAGGCAGTTTGTACCTCAGTTTGGTGGGAGAGCAAGGTTTTCCTACTACAACAGGTTATTTATGTTTGTTGACTATGTATTTGCAAGCTGACCATTTTTTGTATAGATACTTAAACCTGAACCTTCTTAAAGAGCATTGCAAAATCAATTTTGGATCTGTTTACAACTGTGTGAAGCTTTTCTGATCTAGTCTAGAAACAAACATAATATGGGCCTCCACATACTGTGACCATATGAAATTGTGATGGCCTTTGTGCAGGAAAACAGCCAAACAGAACATTCAAGTAAAGTTGCTAAGGAACATGTTTATGTGCTAAAGTGTTGAAACATTTAATATACCAAATAATACACCTCACGGTGTGAACTGAGCTGTGGTAATTAAGGTGTCACTATCCAGGTCCGAAAGTTCCCTTTTCTTTAAATCCCGACATGATACCCACAAAGCACACCATCTGGATGTACTTTATCACCACAGATTTACAACTCCTCTTTCTCTAGGTATGTTCGTTTGGCAGCCATGCATTTGGTCACGGCATCTACACGTTTGATAGGAGACTTCACCACCTGAGGTCGGCTCTCAGCAGTATGCTGGAACAGCACATCAGTGCACACCTTTGGAAGTAAGAAACCTGAGCTCACATTTTCCCTCCACAATACTAATCCTTAAATTTTGTAAGGTAATTAAAATGTATGTGTCACTATTTTCTAAATGCTACGGTTGATTGTAATTTTCAGTTGTTCCCACCCCTCTTTAGTGAATTTGAATATTTTTGCTATGCAAGAGCAACATAATCTAAAACTTATGTCTCCAGCAGACATCATCAAATGGCAGAGATCAGTCCGGACCGAGTGATGGCTCTGTCCGGATCTGTCAGCAATCTCTGATAAATTAATTCACGAACATAGATCATTTTCATGGAGCACTTTTTCCAACGGTCGTGGCTATAGACAGCAGGCACCACTACTACAGTTATTACGACAGTAGCTTCACTCAGTTGAGCCAATCAAATTGTTTGTTTACCCTGCGCTGCCACTGCAGAGAGCACCAGAGCAGAGAGAAAGAGACAGTGAAGACAGAATGGCTTGCTCCAAAAGAAGGAAGGTCGATGCGGAAAACCGTTAAAGATGAATGGACGGAGAAATTTATGTTCGGTTTTCCGACAAACAGAAAACGTGCTCAGAAAACGTGGCATTAATTAAAAGTGGCTGCTCTTAAATACGGAGAAGGTGTCCACCTCCCTGACTGAAGCTGGGAGATGATTCCAAAGCAGAGGAGCTTGATAGTTGAAGGCCCTGCCTCCTAATCTGCTTTTATGGATTTGTGGAATTGTAACGAAACCTGCATTCTGAGAGCTCTGGCAGGATGATATGGGATTATTACATTTTGTATGTATGTGCCATATCCTTTAGAGCTTTGTATGTAAGTAGAATGATTTTGAATTAAATTTCTAATTCCACACGGAGCCAGTGCAGTGAAGCTAGTATGGGGGAGATATGATCTCTTCTCCTGGTTCTCGTCAATATACATGCAGAGCATTTTAGGGCCAAGTACTATAACTTCAGTTTTGTCCACATTTAATAATAGGAAATTTTGGCTCATCCAGGATTTAATGTATTTGAGACATGCTTGGAGTTTAAGTAGTTGATTAGTTTAATATGGTTTCATTGAAATATACAACTGAGTATCATCTGCATAAAAATGGAAATTTACAGAGTGTTTTATAATAATGTTCCTTAATGGCAGCAGTATCACATAAATAACATTGGGCCAAGCACAGAGCCCCGAGGAACTCTATAGTTGACCCATGTGTGTTGTGACAACTTATCATTAATTAGTACAAATTGCTGTTTGTTCGATAAATAAGAGTCAAACCAATTTAGGGCAATTCCTTTTATGCCAATAAAGTGTTCAAGCTTATGAAGAAGGGTGTGGTGGTCAACAGTATCAAAAGCTGTACTAAGATCTAGGAGAACTAGGACAGAGATAAATCCTTTATCTGAAGCCATGAGTAGGTTGTTTGAGACTTTTGCCGAAGCTGTCTCAGGTTTAATTACAGCTTTAAAGAACTTTGGTACATAACCCAATGACAGTGACAGATTGATTACATCCAGTAGTGTCAAGCAGTTTCCTTGAATAGTTGAATAGTTTTGTTGGGACGGGGTCTAGAACACAGGTTGTTACTTAAGATGAAGAGAATTGTTTTTAGCTGACTAGAGTCAATTTGGGTAAAGCAGTGTATGTGTGCTGAGCTTGCTATTTTTGTTTGTACGGGTAAGTCACTACTGAGTACAGTTTGTGAGTGGTGCATTTTCTCCCTAATAGTTATAATTTCATTATTAAAGAAACTTATAAAATCATCGCTCGTAAGGGAGTGTGGAATGCTCTGATCAGCCTGGCTACAGTGCTGAAAAGAAACCTTGGATTATGTTTGTTATTTTCAATTAACAATGAGTAATAGGCAGCTCTGGCATTGCGGAGTGCCTTCTTATAAGCTTTAAAACTGTTTTTCCAAGCTATGCAAGTCTCTTCATTTTTTCTAATTTTCTTGACTCCTGATTTAGCCTGTGAGTGCCAGAATTATACCAAGGAGCTTATTTGTTTTGTTTAAAGAGTGTCTTCTTTGGGGGGCTATAGAGTTGAGTGCAGAGCGTAATGGTTTTGTTGGTGCTATTGACAAGACGATCGATTTGGGAAGAACTAAAACCAGTTATGGACTCAGCTTCATGAACCTGTGGTAATGACATCAATATTAATGGAATGATTTCCTTAAATTTAGTCAAATTTAAAAATCTAGTTTGGCGGGGGGCAGACACAGTCTCTATGGGCTTGTTGGAGGGTGACAGATCCAAAGCCAGTGCAGAGATATGTGTAAGACTACAACTCTCCCAACTCCACTTTAACCTAAGTGACTTCCGACAGACGATGTTGGGAGTCGTTGCTGCAAACGTGTATTACAGTCTTACGGTATTTACGTTTAGCCTTAGCCATCAGCTTCAATTTGGATTCTGTGTTACCCAATTTGGCCACAGGCAAATAGACTACGGTCTAGGGTGTACTGATCAGCAGGCTTATCTTTAGCACTAAGCCTACTACAGACACTCACCCAGCCACCATGAGTTCACGGGGTTTGATGGGAGCTGTCGGGGGACTGCTAGCGGGGGCTTAGCTAGGTGGCTCTGTACCGGCTACCAGGCCCTGACTAGCTACGGCTAACTTTGGTTCTAAGGTACGGAGCCGGGCTTCTAACTCACTGGGCCTCGCCTCCACTGCTGCCACTAAGCTACAGTTACTACATTTACCATTAGTACTAAAGGAGGCAGAAGAGTAACTGAACATGAGGCACTGAGAGCAGGAGAGAGGAGAAGAGGAGGGTGGGAGAGAAGCCATTGCTAACGGTTAGCTTAGACAATCATAGCCAGAGACAAATACTAAAGAGTGGGTACTGTTTATGTAACGCTAGTGGATTGGCGATTTTCCACAAAATGTTTTTCAAAACAGATGAAACAGTAAGATTTAATTGGAGGACTAATTCAGAAATGAGAGACAAGCACCAGTGAAGCACAAGTGACGCAATACCCTACGTAGGAGACGTTATTCCAACCAAGATTTAAATTACTGGCAGAGCAGTCGCATGCCCATTTCTCTCATTAAGAGAAGTTTTTAAAAAAGAATAATTAAAAGAGAACAGGTGGTGTTCAAAGCTCTGTTTCCATGTTTTCCTAAAAGAGCCTCTTTTTATGTATTGTTTTCTGAAGCTGTTGACTTTTATTACTTGAAAAGTAGGCCTTCAGTTTTTTAAACTTTTTTTCTTTAATTTAAGAAAAAAGTTGAGTCAATGCCAGGGGTGGGCAATTAATTTTTACAAGGGGCCACATGAGAAACCTGAATTGTGTCAGAGGGCCACACCAAGTAGCTGGGTGGTGTCACGTACATCGCAGCTCTCATCCAAAGCCAGACAAAAACAGTCAAAGTCGGACAGGACATGTTAAAAAAAAAAAGTCGGACGATTAAGCTTTACCTTTCATTTCTGAGAAAGAAATACTTGGCAGTCCATGTGTTGTTGAAAACACGGCATTCGTTACCAACTTTTCGTTTCTTAGTGTGAGCTGACATCTTGAGGGTAACCTGGCTAGCGTCACTTATCACTGTTCACCTTCACTCACAACACACGCACGCACATACGTCAATACGGAAGTAACGTAAATGTAAACGCTTTTCAAAATAAAATTTCAGATTTCAAAATAAAAGCAGCACAGCACGACACAGATATTTGTTTAATTTATGTTGTAATTTATGATTGGCCTCACGCGGGCCGGACAGAGACGTAGAAAGGGCCGGATGTGGCCCGCGGGCCGTAATTTGCCCAGGTCTGGTCAATGCTCTGTCAACGCTCTGTTTGCTCTTGTTTTTTTTCTGAAGGAGACACTTTATATTTAGTTTTTTCTGAAGATGTTGACTTTTTTAATTGAAGTGTATGCCTTTCAATTCTTTAGGCTGGGACCTTTTTAACCTTTTTAATTTGAGAGGAATTCGTTCATACAGTATGTATGGAAAAAAATTAGCTGATATTACCAGGTGGGTTACATGCCTACACAACTGGTTCAGCATTATCATACGCTTGACATATTTTGTAGTGATGATAATTGGTTCTTATCAGCCACAGCTACCAATGGTGTATAAAAAGGGCTAATAACCCCTAATTTGAGGGGTTTTTTTGAGTTTTCTTAAGAATGAGCTGTGCAGTGGTGAAAAACAGTAAGATTTTTTGTGTGCTGTTTGGTGGTTGTGATTAGATCTGTATTGATAACTCCAGCAGATACATTTGATTGGAACCTACTGCTGAGTCACGACAGGATAAGCTGATGGTGTTACTTGCAGTGGCGAAGAGTACATGATGTTGGCAGTAGGATGGTGATAAATGCGGCCTAAATATAAATATGTTATATTGTATATAACATATTTACATACATACATACTACATACTAATATGTATATAATGTTTTTTGTCAATTCAGGAAAATACCTCAAGCCACAGAACTTCAAACGCCACCTTCCTTAACCAGGACCACCACTTCCTCATCCCCCTACTCCATGGCCAAAATGTCCTCTTCTTCTTCACATTCTAAAGTCCGAACAGGAAGTCATATCAGCTCCCCTCTCAAAACTGCATCCTCCTGCTTCTCATCCGCCTGTCGAGGTCCTGGAAGACCACTGACAGCCAAGCAGTCAGAGAACTCTGGGGACTGTGGCAGCAGCATTAGTGGTGGTCATCTGTTGTCTCCAGGTAAACCTATGACAGTGCAACAGGTGGGACCTGGGCGACCCAGGAACCCAGTGGGGCGTCCCAGCAAGCAGATGATCAAGCTACGTGAGGAGGCTGCAGCTGCAGCTGCTCTTCGGAAACGCAAAGCCCCATCGCAGGAAGGAGAGCACTCGGGACCTGACAGGAACTACATCATCCTCCAAGACCGGGGCCGCCCACCCTCTGTTGCATCTTCTTCCTCTTCATCTTCCTCCTCCAAAGCCCCCATTTCCTCACCCCTTCCACACGGACAGACCAATGGCACGCTGTCTCCTAGCAGCAAAGCTCGCCCTCAGCCATTGCCCTCAGAATTCCACTCACCAGCTGCCAAAGCAGTCTGGACCTACAAACGGACACACTCTTCTCTGGGCCAATCATCACCCCCAGACTTCTCGTCTGCCACTAACAACTCCCACAGTCGAGTGGGTGTGGGGGACTTAGGGCTGCATGGACAGGGCATTGGGAGTGGCTTCGAGCACCAGGGGCTAGGGAAGAAGCGCAAGTTGGGAAGTATGGATGAGCACTTACCCTCGTCCAAACATTCAGCACACCGCCTGCCCTCCTCCTCTTCCAGCTCTGCCGCCACATCCACCGCACGTTCGAATTTCTATTCTTGGAAGGACAGTAAAAGTGGGGGTCTGGCTGGGGGTGTGGATAAGAAACTCGGCACACAGAAGGTGAGTTCTGAGGAGAGAAAGACAGGGAACTGAGCAGTAAGTATGGTGAAAAATAAAATGGATGAAAAGCACATCCAAAGCCATTTATGACAGGTTTTCTTTTCTGTCTTGAACCATGATATGCCTTACCCTCAGACACGACACTACACAAGAGAACAGGGCATTTTTAAAACATTGCACAGCAGAGCTATTTAATTATCAGCAGATACACAATATTAAATGACTTGGATCAGGATTGGGACATAAAAATCTGGACATCTCTACTAAAGTTTCATATCCAAGGGGTCAAAGGTCAACTATGTTAGTTTAGTTTAACTATGTTAGTCACATCTTAATGTTTGAGCAAATATCCCTGCTGTTGACTTACAGCAAGCACTGTAATTATGGCAAACAGTGAATTGATGACACATTTATGTTCAAGACTTTCTTTCTACTGTATCATCTTTGTAGTTAAACATAGCATGCACTAATGAATATCAAACTGAATGTAACTGTCCAAATACATAGTGTCTGGATGATTAATAAGTCTCTGTTCAGAGTAGGGTCAAATGTAGTGGCCAGTAGTTCAGTTCTTGGACTTCCTGCTAACCCCTCACAAGAACAATATTAATCAATCAGTCAAGAAGATTCTTCCTGAGGGAGATGTAATGTGGCAGTAATGGGCCTAACAGTTGTCTGCTAACCGTCATGAAACAACAGAAGAAATATATCCTCTGAATTTAAATGACTGGTTTTGACAGAGTTCAGTAGCTTGATAATTTGTCCTAGTCACCAACCAGAAAGGAAACTAGTCAGACTACAGAGGAACAGTACCCCCAAATCCCCGGATCTATTTTAATTATTCTGATTATTTTTCTCACTCAGAATTGTATACTATTTTTCTTCAGCAGATATACCAAAGTAATGATTTCCATTCTTTCTTTTTTCCCACAGCCAAAACTGCACCATTAAGTGTGCCTTCCTTACAAGCCACTATGAGGGAGCTCTGCAGCCTCTGAGGCAACAGGACTCAAATTTGTGTGTTTGTGCAATTGCGTATGACTGTCATTTGTCTACTGAGAACATGTTGAAATGTGAGTGTGTCAGGTTGTTTGTGTGCAGTTAGTGCAGTATGGGTCTAGTGGTGTGAGCAGCTGGGGTATGTGGGTCTGTATGTTTGCTGTTTGAATGAATGTCTGTGGAAGAACTGCAGAAGGGTCGGATGAATTCAGAGTATGGATTTAGAAATACCTCAAAACCGTCCGGTTATGCTGCTAAAATAAATATGTTGATTTATAAAAATGGATTAAAAATGTCCTTTTCACTTGGTTTCTTTGAATTATTTGCATGTGTTGTACTGACATTAGCATTGACTCTTCCCAGGCTTCCCAGATCATTGACATTAAGCAAACATTATACACTGTATGTATACACACACACACACACAGCACAAGAGCCTGGTGCTCTGTATATTTTCAATATTTTATTTGTATCATTTACAATTTCCACTATTACTATTTCCATGACATTATCCTCTATGGCTGTCATATCTTCAACCACTCTACATTTCAGATCCGTTCTCATGTACAAGGCTACTCCTCCACCTTTTTTATTTCTTCTGTTCACAAAGTACAGCTCATATCCTTCCATTTGAATGTCATCCATGGTGTCATCTTTATGTCACGTTTCTGTAATTGCAATGACACTGAATCTATTTTTAAACTCACTTAAATAGTCTTTTATTTTTGACAGTTTACAATACAAACGTCGTCTGTTTCAGTTGATGAATGACAGTGTATCTTCCATAATATTTCACAATTTAGTTGTTCTTCCTCATAATATTCACAACCATTTGTTTTTAAATCAAGTATATTTTTATTTATTTTATTATATCTATATCATATACTGTATTTTATCATCTGTTTCCGTCTCTCGGATGTGAGTTACGGCGGAAGGGAGTGAAGGGAGTGAAGCATCTCACTTGTTTCAGGCTCTTCGGCGGTTTGAAAAACCACAACAGGAAGTGGAAGCAAAAGACGAACGGCAATGTCCGTCGGGGCTTTGTCATCATTGAGCACTTTGCCTTCAGACGCCCTGAGAATAAGTGACGAGGATGAACCGCTCCTACCGAACTTTTAGTTAGGGCGACGAAAATGAGTGGAAGTAACGTGATTTCGCCTTTGAAACAAATGTGACAGAATGGAGGAGATATACAGGACAAAGTAAAGTGAGTATACTGTATGTGAAGCAGAGGCCGATTACCCATTACCCTTCTTTGACTGCTTTATTGTAATACCCACTGCGTATGCGCACATTATTTACGCCATTCAAACACCAAACCGGAAGCAGTGCGGGGTTTCGTTATGATTGGGGTTTTATGTGTGTGGCGTGTTTCCCGTTCGTAAACCACATGATGATGGTGTTTGTGTGGGGTCTGCGCAGGTAGCCGGGCAGTGGGCCAGCAGCATGCCGTCCGATGTGGAGTACAGCCCGCTGGGAGAGGGGCTGGGGATGCGGGACTTCTGGCTGTACGTGTGGCTGCGGCGCGCGGCGGTGATCGCAGCTCACGTCACGGGCCTGGGTCTGACCCTCATCATCTCCCTGCTCTCCAGACCCGGAACCAGTGAGTCAATAGGCCTCAATGGAGCAGTGGTGCTGTTCCACCTATTCGTGTATCATCAAACTAGAAAGCCTTTGAACTCAACACGTTTAAGATGAACGTGTTGTAGTTGTAAGACGCTCACTGGTGTTTCTCTTTTCCAGGTCTGTTTTCTTGGCATCCAGTGTTAATGTCTGTTGCAGTAAGTTTGCAGTCACACACATGACGTAACTGACACACACAGTAAAGAGTCCTCCCCATGTCCCCTCACTATGTTGACATACACAGCTGTACAACTTAGAAATGATCATGTTGTAGCAAATCCCATCATCACACACAGAACGAATGGTTGTATGGTCATCATTAGGGTCAGTGTTGTGAACTACTGACATTGTACATGTATATATAAAATAATATAGCATATTTCATCATACAGTAGATATCTAGCATGCATATCTACACTCCTCATTAAATTATGCTAAACACAGCTTTAGACAGGTCTTCCATTAAAGCTTCAGTAAAGTGGTTGGAGTAAAGGTCAGATTAAAGGTAAACTAAGAAAAGAATAGAGTACAGATGCATCAGTTCAGTATGAATTGTCAGCACCCTGGTTACTGTGTCTCCATCTTGTTTCCACAGTGAATAATAGATAGGAGGGAGATCTAGTGTTTCATACAGTGCTGACCAAGAATATGTCACAGAGAACAGCTGTTTCCATGTGACGGAAAACAGTGTGATTTTGGTGGTTTTCAGAAACAGCTAATGGCAGTGTGATTGAGTGCTTCTAATTTGTCTCCTCATGTGATGTCATTTAAAACCGTTGATTGAAATGTCTCGTTTTCTAACACAGAGATGAAGCACTCGCGTTTTGTCTAATCTTCGACTGTCAGCACACTGGCTGCTTCTTTAAGATGACAAGTTGGGTTTTTGACATTATAAAAGGCGAGCCATGCTCTGCAGCCACAGGACGTTTTGCAGCAGGGACATGGTGCAGCCAATATAATAGAATGAATTAGAACTGTTCAGCTGCTTCATTTTAAAAAAGTTAGGAAATAGTGAGTACTCTCTGGTGAGCTGGTACCAGAGTGGGTTGGCCCCTGATGCAGCACGTTAGTAATGTTAGTAAGACTTGTGAAACATTGCTGAAGTCAGATTGGCTTCTGTGTGGCTGATAATATCATACTTGAACAACACATTAGTTTAGATGTCACTTTAACTCTGTGCATGATTTATCACCATTTACCAGTTTGTGCTCTTCATTTGTTTTTCTGTGTCAGCAAAATCCAATGAAAAGATGAAAAAAGTGTAGTATAGTAATATAGGATCATGTCCCCAGTGCAACACTACCTCACCACTGATTAACCCATATTACATTGATTTAACCATTATATGTGTTGAAAAAGAATACCAGCTAAGATCAACAGCATGCACTGCATGATGCGTTAAAGATACTTCTGTTGCTGTAGTGTAAACCTCCTTCTTTAGTTTCATCAGACAAGACCTTGCTTTTTGTTTTTTTTGCTTGCATCTGATTAAAAAAACATTATTCATGCTTGTTCCCTCTCCTGTAGTACTGCCTGTGTATGACAGAGGGCATCCTACTCTTCTCAGCTGAGGGATCCCTATTCTGCTTCAAATCTCGGAACGGTAAAGTTCGTCTTCACTGGTTCTGTCAAGCTCTGGTCCTGATTGCTGCAGCTACGGGGCTGGGCTTTATGGTGGCTAGCAAGAATGTCTCAGAGCGCCCCCACCTGGTCACCTGGCACAGTCTGCTTGGGATCTGCACCATAGCAGCCACTGTGCTCCAAGTGGCTTTAGGTGTTTGCGTGATCTCTCTTAAGCTACTGTGTCTCTCCTCCTCTCTGCCCAAACTGAAGCTGTACCACGCCACCTGTGGCTTGGTGGTGTACCTGCTATCCACAGTCACCGTTGCATTGGCTATGTTCTCAGACTGGTTTCAGGCCACAGTGAAAGGGGTGGCCTGGTGGGCCTTCCTCCTTCTGCCCTTCTTCCCTGCCCTGGTGGTGATGAACCAGATCACTAGTGCCTACCTGCCCCGCAAGAAGATGACCAGCTAGACAGCGCAGAGGATGAGACAAAGTCACTTTATGTACTCTGTGGCCATAGTGGCCCACTGCGGTGTCAGTGTTTCAGAGTTTACGTTTACACTTTCATCTGTCCAGTTGTTCACATTTATTAGAATAGGTTTCTGCACTCAGATGAATGTGCAGTGTCATTATTCACCTGGACATGAACAGCAGGCTGACAGCAGTACTTCAGTTTGGAGAGTTGGCACAGTTATTTCATCTGATGACTGTTTCAGGGAAATGATGAAGTCATTGAGGTACAACCACACATTTTGGGCAGCAGTTGTGAATTTTAGGTTGTGGATGGTTTTTTGTAAATTTTCAGATATGTTACCTATGATCCATCCAGAACTCCTGAACTGCGGCTTAATACACTTTTATATGGGTAGCCATGTGTAAATATGCACACACACACAAAGCCCGGGACACAATAAAAGATGGAGATTGTGAATAACTCCTGGAGGCAACCTGTCATCTCCAGCTGCTGGACACCGCTGAACTACATAAGACTCTTGTGCCTTGTGACAAGGAAAAGTTGTACATTTTCATCATATGCAATAAACTATATGTAGACTGCTTTCTGAAGTCATGTAAAGCACCTGATATTTTGTGTGGTCTGTTTTGGCTGCCCGCAGGAGCTGGTCCATTCTGCAATTGGATATGTTTGTTGCGTTAAATATAAAACATTCTGAGCTTTAGTGTGAAGTTGCTGTGGAAGATTTGATTAACAGCCTTTAAATTCTATTTATTATTCATTACTGATATTTTGTGTGGTCTGTTTTGGCTGCCCGCAGGAGCTGGTGCTTGTTAGCACTGAAATGAATGCACAACATAAAACATGAAAATCAGTCACTGTCACATTTACAGTTGTGCTCAAAAGTTTACATACCCCTGCAGAATTTTAGCTTTCCTTGCCTTTTTTCAGAGAAAATCAGTGATAACACAAAAACCTTTTTTCCACTAGTGCTTAGTGGTTCGGTGAAACAATTTATTGTCAAACAACTGCATTTTCTCTTTTTAAATCATAATGACAACAGAAACTACCCAAATTACCCTGATCAAAAGTTTACATACCCTGGTGATTTTGGCCTGATAACGTGCACTGAAGGTGACACAAATGGGTTTGAATGGCTACTAAAGGTAAACATCCTCATCTGTGACCTGTTTGCTTGTAATCAGTGTGTGTGGATAAAAGCTGAGTGAGTTTCTGAGATTCAGACAGACTCTTGGATCGTTCATCCAGCCACTGACGTTTCGGGACTCTGAATCATGGGAAAAGCAAAAGAATT
>JAFBJQ010001712.1:216918-327888 GCA_016785345.1 Trinectes maculatus
TGTCATACCCTGTACTCTTTGTTAAAGCCCTATGAGGCAAATTGCAATTTGTGAATATGGGCTATACAAATAAAATTTGATTGATTGATTGATTGAAACTTGTGATGACTCAGCATTAACTGCATCTGTCAGGAGCTGCATCCTGCAGTCTTTTTGTCATCAGTGATGTGAACAGTTTGATTGCTGAATAAACACCTCTTCAACCGCTGACACTTTAACATCACAGATAGTGACGTTTCTCTTCTTAACTCTCACATCCTGTGTCGTGCTGCTGCCGCTTCCTCTCAGAGCTGTACATTCATATTCATTAGGGTCGTTCCACTGACCATTTATAAACAGATGAGGGTGTGGCATGATGACTGCACAGGTGTCGCCCCATTTAGAGCGGATTGTGATTTAAAAAGGAAACTTGGCGAAGGACGTGCGTATGCATGTTTTTATGAATCAGAATATTTTTGTGCGCACGTCCTTTCTGTGATTCCAGTGTATGTAATCTTTTCACGCAAATCCTACGCACAGTTTTATAAATGAGGCCCTTGGTGAGCAAGACGAGGTTTAACTTTTTTTTGTTTAAAAAAAATCACATTTTTTATCAGATTATCGTTATCAAATAATTTTTAAAAATACTCAAGATTTTTTGCTCATATCTTACACCCTTACTTGCAACTTTATTGTTGTCATAACCATTACATGGTGATGTATTAATTATCATACATTATTGTAGAATGTACAACAAAATAAAGCAAACATCTGCAACAAATTCTCTTTTTCTTTGCATAATGTGAGACATGTGCAATTAAGTAATTTTTTACATTTTGACCTCAACAAACTGCCTGACAGATACACACAATTCTGATACAAATGGGCAAGTTCATAAGCCATTTCTGACGCCTGTATTTCTTTTGATGAGTCAATGTACCTGGTTAACTGGACATTAATCCATGTGTTTCACAGAAGAACTTGTATAAGTTGTAATATTTAAAAAAAGTGACAGCTATCTGTTACTGAAACCTACCGGTAATTTTATCTGATTCTATTAAACCATATACCTCCATCAACATCCTGCATCCCGCATTCTATGAAAAAAGGAATTGTAACATGAACACATACACAACATTCTTTTGCCCCAAATACTCACCACAGTGTGTATGGATTGATCAACAACTGAAAGTAATCCCAACAGAGGCCAGTCCGGGCTTCCATATATAAACATTAAGTGAACAGGCAGACTGACTAAAAAGATAATTTTGTCTTTGTAAATAGAAATAACGTCTGTGTGTGTTTGCATAAGGGAGAGGGATGCAAAGATATATTTGCGGTTGGTCACAGCAGACACACTTGTGATGTCAGGTGTGGACATAGAGCTGGTTGGAGGTTAATACCAGCACTGAATGTATCCGTAAAAACCTTGTCTTGTAAATCAAGTCAGTACAGTCAGTGTTGTGTCAGTGGAAAAAATAACACCTAACCCATAAATTTGTACCCTGTCCAGACTGGTACTCCAGGGGTCAAAGTTCATGGTTAAGATTAAGAACCTGATGGTTTGTCCTCACAGATAAAGGTGACTGAGTTGTTCAGCAGGTCATACATGTTGATCTCCACCACCTCTGTTGATGATCTGCCCTCTCCTCCACCTGCTAGAGCCACAAAAACCTGCTCTGTAACTGCCTGCTCCTCAGAGATGACTGACACCACCTCTTCGTTTCCTGTTGGATCTCCTGGAATCACCTGATTGGACAGAGAAGTTGTGTATCAAATATTTAAATTTACCAAACAACAAGTAGCGTTGTAAAGGTCTGAAACCATCAGCCACATTCTGAATAGCTAGGAAATAAGCCATACAGAGAATGAATGTGTCAAGCACTGAAATCAAACGTTTAGGACATACCTATTTATTTTAGGCTTCTTAATTCTTACTTTATTACACTGCAGTTTTAGTTCTCTGGTAGTAATGCAAGTTATCCTCTCATCAAGTAGGGCAGTGGCTTGATACAAGATTTATCCAGTATCCTTGGATGCAGTCCTTGAGGACTTACTGAAGATCTTTGATTAATTGGTAAGAAAGGTAGAAAGGTGCTTTTTAAATACAGTCCATTAACTGTAAGTTTGGTTTGGTTTCAGAAACAAAATAAATCAATTAGGTTTGGTCAAATTTCCCTTTGGCAACATTAGTCACATGTTAAAAGGTCTTTCAGAAAGCTGAAGTAAACTGTTCAAACAGCTGATGGCTGTGATGACAAGCTTGTTGGAAGTTGTGTACATTTTCTGTCTGAGTGTAGGACAACAGCGCTCCTTACTGTTAGGGAGGTGGAGGCCTTCTCCTCCCCAGCCTCCTGCTCCCCCTGGGTCTGCATGTGGCAGGAGAGAAGGTGATCCTGCAGCTCCACCTGGCTCTGGCTGATGTGCTGGCTGCTGATGTGCTTCTGCAGCTCTTCCTCTACACCCACAACCGCTGGGCAGTATGGACACTGCACCACTGACACTGTAGAGCCTGGAAGATGCATAAACAGTCAGGCGAGTCAGCAGATCACATCGAAATACACAGAAACTCTTGACCCTTTGATGTGCAACTATAACAGCAGATGTGTTATACTTTCAAAGACCACTACTTTTGGTCTTTGAATGGTGAAAATCAGGCTAGAGCTCTAGGAGTTGTTTTAGCAACCGAAACAACGGCTGAAGAATAAGATATAATAATAAAAATAAAGAAACCAGGAGTACTATAGTGTGAATGCTGAAAGCACTATTATGGTATCAGAGTCAATGGCAACGGTCTGTGTACACAAAATGACAACTAGTACAACATACTACATACATGTTTCTGCCAGTTTCAGAATGATACATTGTCCTTTTCCTCCATACACTGTGTAAAATGCACTTTTGCAGCTCTAAAAATGACATGTGATAAATGTTTTTTTCTGTAACTGTTATTTTACAACACATTTACACTATGCTGGTTAAGCACATAGATAATTTGTGTCAAAAGACACAGTGTATTCTCTGCAGTTTTTTTTTGTTTTAAAGCATTTACCTGGCAGATTTTCTTATAACATCATTGAACCAAGGTGCCACCTCACCTGGCTTTTACAGGGAAAGGAAGATGGTTTATAGCATTTTATACCAAAAACACACCCATAATCAATCAGAAGACTGAGTTCAGCCCTTTAGAGGTGTGAGCCTGAGGCCTGTGCTCCTCACCTTGGTGCTCAGAAGCTTGATGCTTGGCCAAACTGGCAGCACTGGGAAAGAACCTGAAACAAACATTACACTGGACCAGGGTCTTGAGCTGCCTGGGGTGGCTTGCAAAAACATCGGGATGGTTTGTCCTGTTATGGTACCAAAGTCCTGACAGTTGCTAGAGCAAACGAGACAGAGAGAACAAAGTTATGGGACATGAGCTTATATTGAGCATCACTTCAGTGCTGTGCGCTGCTGCAGCTGGTCCTGCCTGGTATGACTTGTTGCAGATGTCACAGCTGAAGGGCTTCGCTCCCGTGTGTGTTCCTTTGTGTTTGTCCAAGAGGATGGCGCTAGTGAACACTTTGTTACAGGTGGGACACTTGTGGAACTCCTTAGGGTGGACGTCCTGGATGTGCTGCCGATGCTCCTCCAGTGAGGAGAAGCTGAGGCAGCACTTCTGACAGTCATGTGGTTCGGACAGGTCTGTCGGAGAGCAGGAGAAGGTAAGAAATCACATCATATTCATTTACATAATTAGTTAATTTGGCACATGGAGGCTTTTATGCATCTATTGCTGTTAAAGTCTTCATAAAAATACAAGACAGCGATTGATTTCTTACTGTGGAAGTTCTGGAGATGGACAGTGAGTCCACTGGCCTGACTGTAGCCTTTGCCACATTCCCGACACACATAGGGACGATCACCGGTGTGTGTGCGCACATGACGAGTTAGTTCAATGGACTGGGCAAAGGTGGCTTTGCAATACTGACACACATACATCTTCCCTAAAGAAACGTTTCAACAATGAAAACCTTTAAGACATTTAGATTTTATTTTCCTGGTTTAATATGACTGACCCAATTCAAGATATAAATACCACTTCTAATAATGGCCATGATAGGCCACAGTCACAACAACAGCTCAGTATCGCTTACTGATTTTCTTTAGCACAATAATATTATCAAGATGATATCATTTTTGTGTAAAACAAAAACCGGTGTTTAAATAAATCATTACTAGGTAATTGTATGTGTGTGTAAATGAGTGTGTGTAAATGAGTGTGTGTGTCTTACCCTCAGAGTGTTTCTTCTTTGTGTGGTATGCCAGTGCAGCAGCCACACTGAAGCTCATGTCACAGTGTTTGCAGCAGTAGGGTTTCTCTCCTGTGTGCAGCCGCATGTGATTCTTCAAAGATGAGTTGGCACCAAACTTTGCACCACATTTCTCACAAGCAAATGGCTTTTCTTCAAAGTGTTCTGTTCGTTTGTGGTAAATCATACCTGCAATGTGACAGAGGAGGGCAGGAACATGACACAGAGTCACTATGTTCATTAAAATGAAAATGAAAACTAACATGGAAGTAAATAAACGAGCTAAGAACAGAAGACATATTATAGCTGCAAATGTAAAGTTCATCTCAACGGTGACAAAATAAACTTCAAACACACCTGCATAGTATGGGTTATTTATACACAGGAGTGTATACGGGAGAGTGTGAGCCTGTTTTTTTTTTTTCACTTCTCACCTGACGGATGCGCAAAAGTGCGTCCACAGAGGTTACAGGCCACCTTTCTCTTAATGCGTGCAGTACTACAGTGAGCTTCAGACCGATGGCGCTGCAGGGCCCTCTGGTTAGCAAGCTTCTTGGGGCATTGTGGGCACTGCTGCTTACACTCCTGGGACATTGAACAACGCTTCACATGGGCTAACATGCGACATTTGTAGGCAAAGCCCTTTTTACACCAGTGGCAGGAGAAGGGCGTGGAGGGGGAGGAAGACGGGTGTGTGGAGGAGGAGTCTATTGTATCCTTTATATCTTTGTCATCATCTGCAGACTCCTCCTTTCCATTTTCTTCCTCTTCCCCCTCCTTTTCTTCTTCACTTCTGGTGCCGTTTTGCTGTTCTGACTCATCTGTAAAAGACCAAAAAATGCACAACCAAATTGAAAGATTACCATTACAACAAAAACAAATGATAATATGACAGGAGTGTATTGATGATATATGGTTTTAACAGTGGCAGAAATTGAGAGGGATCCCTCACTGTGACTCTTCCAGAGATTTTTGTCTGTTTTTTTTCACCCTTACTGAGGATGTAGGTCAGAGGATGTTACACCCTGTACAGATTGTTATGCCGTATGAGGCAAACTGTGATTTGTCAATATGGGTTATACGAATAAAATTTGATTTGAATTGAATTAAGATAGAGATATACACGTACACTGTTATGACATGCTCTTCCTACCTCTTAGTTTGCCTCTGTTTGTCTCCTGTGTGCTCTTCTCCTCTGTTTCCATCTCTATCTCCTTGACCTCCTCCTCCTTCAGCAGAGAGAGCAGTGATGGTGGGAGGGAGGAGGACGTGTTTTGTTGGACAGTCCTGAGCAGCTTGAAGAGTCCTGTCTTACTCAACTGGCCTTCTTTTACTCTGCTCATTAGTTTTTCAATTGCTGAGCTGGGATCTGCCTCCTCACAGCATTGACACAAAACCTGGCAGAAGAGTAGTAGAGTGGTTCATTTAAAATTAAGGACTTTATTCGTAATTATTCGTGGTTCATAAAATATGCTATCGTCTGTTAATTCCATTCATTCCAATTCCAATTCCAATACAACTCATTCATATACAAACAGAAATACTGTTACATTTAGGAGTTATTTTCTGTATTTTCAGCATTGAAAATTATTATGAAATAATAATAAATAGTAAATAACTAACCACTAATCATGTGCTGGTAATAAGTAAGGAGAAACACGTTCCTTTTGTTACAATCTGTATGCATTACCAGCATTACTTTCTGTTCCTCATGTGAGTCATATCTCCATGCGTTACACCAAACTATGCCACATTACAATAACCCTATTATAATTTATTATTGTGTCACTGCTTAATTAACATGGTGACTGTTCACAGCAGTCAGTGAAGGATTAAGTTACTTATCTTAAATGTAGTGTGAGCATTGAAGTTAATTGGAGTTAAATGGAGATGGAGAAATGAGAAATACAGCAGAAAGGTGGATAGTAGTTGTAACTGCAGGTCTACAACCGTCCTTACCTGTCTCTCCTGTTCATTCAGGCTGTCCTGCTCTACCTGGCTTAGCAGCTCCAGCACTGAAGACATGTTGGTGAGGAGCTCCCCAAACTGAGAGGAATGTTCCACACTAGCAGCTGCTGTGTTGTGGTTTTCTTCCACAGCAGTTTCTAAAGATTTGGCTTCTTCTGGCCCTGTGTACACAAATATGCAAACATGGAGTCCATCACAGTAATACACTGTTGATGTGATGTTTATTGTGTAGATGTTATATTGGCTTGTACAGTTGAAACTCACCTGAGGACTCAGAGAGCTCCACAGAAGCTTTTTTACATGGCGGCTCCTCTGTCTCTGTACTGTCACCCTGATGCTCTGTCTTCTTTAGCTCTGCCTTGTTTGAGGTAACGTTGTCAGTGTTAGATGAGGCTGAACCTTTGGGGGTCGTGCTCAGGACTTCGTGGACCACGCTGAGATTTGATGACTGTGTTGAATGGACTGGGACCGGGGGCTGCTGGTTCACAAGGCTGGTGAGGACATTTTTAAAACCAACTGCCACATCGAACATCTGCAGGTTGTCCGCAGCAGAGACAATGCGACTGACGTTATGTTTGCCCAGAGGCAGCTTGCCTGTGTACACCATGTCCAGCAGACAGCCAAACTCCTGAGAGGTCACTAAGGCAGTGTCAATGAAGATGGTATCAGAGCTGTCCAGGAGAGACCTGACAGAGATCAAAACTAGTTAATTAATGGTCAAGGTCCCAATTAAGAAACGTTTATAGGTTCCACAGAGACTCTCACGCTTAAAAAAACATTTTCCACTATTATTCAAATTTTTTGCAAATACGTTGACACACTGCGTTCCACTAACTGATAAAATATTCTGCAGATTTTCTTTAATATAAAATCAGTAGTTGCAGTCCTGCATTAGTCTTGCTTTGTCATTTGTCAGACTTGACATGAGAGCTGAGACTTTCAATGAGACATCACAACACATTATACAGAAAATAATGAAGAGGCACATGCAAAAGCTTTTTTTTCAGTGATAATGGAAATATACCTTTAGCTTTGTCCTTTAACACTGCTACTACTAACAAACGGAGATGCCACTTTAAACCTACATTTAGTCTTACGTTTTTATTACAGATCATTTGAAAGTGTGTAATTCAAAACTCATTATTTGGTTACTGGTGTTATTACATCTAAAATAAACATTACATGCATACAACAAACCTAAGCAGTCATGACAGAAACGGAAAAACAATGACCAGTGTATTCAGCTTAGAGACCAAAATATTGAGTTGCAATATCTTTATAAAGCTGACATCCATGAGTACTTTTGAACAGAATTGAGACTTTGACAAAAAATAAATTCTGTGTATTGCACTGCACTGTATTAATGCTTTACTGGAGTTTAGACCTTCATCTAAGAGTCTTCATATGTGGTTGGAAAATGCACTCCAATCTTGCATGTTTGACTGAGCTTAGTCTTGCCCTGAGCTCCAACCAATCAGATATTTAACTTAAATAAATCACTACTTTATTCACTTTGCACACCCATAAACCAGACTCTACTTATCAAATCTTTCAAATCCCACACTCCTTATACCTGAAGAGCATGCTGGAGGCAGCCAGCACCACTTTATGTGCCCGGTGTGGACTGTCTCCCACCAGGATAGTGCAGTCACAGAAGTGGCCGTCCTTCCTCAGGGCCCACAGCTGCTGCATCAGCTGGCTGCTGTAGCTCGGCAGCTCCATCATTTTGTCCGATGGGACCAAATCCTCTGCGCTGTCTTAAACAGACAAAACATAATGTCAAGTTCACATAGTGACAGCAAACATGGCCGCGTTGAAAGTAGTCACAGTAGTGTGCGTATTATTCCTGGTTTACTGAGACAATGGCCTGGAGCTTTTATTACTACGATTAGCGTCAATGTTGTTGCGAACTACAGGAACCGGAATGAAACAAGCCAGGTGCTTCTGTTGATACTGTTTGTATATGAGTTATAATATTTTTGTTATTTAACAGAATTGGCTTATGAAAGGTGTCATGTCAGAAACTGTTTTGTAAATTAGCTGTCTAGTTTATCAGTCGCTGTTACTAAGCGTAATAAGTACAGGTTCTGGATGCTCATGTTCACTGTATCTTAAGTCAGTTTTTACTGATATATTCAAGCTAGCCGGCACTCACAGGACAGCCACCATCATTAGCTACACAGGCTAATGCCATGTACAAAGATAACTCATGACAGGTCGGTGATGCTCACTGGAACGCAAGACGCACCAGACTATGTTAGAAAAAAGAAGCCATGGCTCGCACCAAGCAGCTCTCAGCCAGTGGATGACTTTACCTTGAGTAATTCAAAAGATCCGTCTCTTTATTTAAACGCCGTTGCTGAACAAATGTGATGTGTGCAATAAAGATTAGCCGTTTTGAAAATGGCGACGGGTGGTACGGCAGCTAAATGGGTCCGGTTCCGTTCATTCCACCATGCAGAGAGAAAACCACCTACAATAGCACTGGAAGGATAGACAACAAAAAACAAACAAACAAACAAAAGGGTATTCAAACTGAGATATCTGATGGTAAATAAAATCTACAGTTGTAAGATATAAGGTTTACCTCGTTGTTACATTTTTGTATTTTCTGGCAATGCATTTTCACCAGTTTACTACGAGGTAAAGTTGTCAGTGTTAGATGACGCTGCTGTAGCTCGGCAGCTCCATCATTTTGTCTGATGGGACCAAATCCTCTGCGCTGTCTTAAACAGACAAAACATAATGTCAAGTTCATATAGTGGCAGCAAAGGTTCTTCACACCAAAATGTCAAACTTTTGATTTGAAATTCACCAGTCCAAAATTTAATGTATAAATTAATCACTGTATAATGTATTCTTCATTTAAAATATGTTGTAATTAATTTTTATTATATTACTATATTTATCTCATCATTATTACTGTACTCTTTCATTGGAAATGAGCTTCCTTGCTTAATCTTTGATCGTGGATTTCGCTCAAAATTTAGATGCATATAAGTGCTTTAAATTAATAATTTGTCTAGTTTTCCTTTATACATCATTTTGAAAATAAACTTGATTGTCTTGGTCATACAACAACACAGCGGCAAATTAATGACTTTTTATTCTAAGTAATGTTGATCTTTCAGTAACCTTCATATTGCTGAAATTGCCACAATTCCAGTTATTTACACTAAGAAAAACTGTTATGTACAACTATTAACCACATTCCAGCTCGTGATCTTTTAAATCTATTTATTAAAAGTATGTTAGGATGAGTATTTTGAAAATAACTTTATTGTCCAGAGGAAATAATTGTGAAAAGAACAGGACATTCTACTTTCATTCAATCTCTCACTTACAACTCGTAAGGTCTGCACTGCGGAGACACATCCTGTTTAGCAATATACCTCTAAAAGCCACATGGAATATTTATGGATATAGATTTGCCACAGGGGGTAATAAATGTTCTTTCACTAAGAGCAGTTATATTTGTAATACTTAAAGGAGAACTCTGGCCATTTTTACACTCGGGTCGTATCCCTTGGAGTCTTCCAATGCGACAGGAAGTAAAAAAAGAAAACAGAAAAAAGATACAGCCTCGCCTGAGATATCACCGTGATCAATGCTTTCCTATGGGGGCAGTCAATGAGCGCACATATCTCCTCTAAATAACGTCAAAAAATCATTCCAATAGCTTTAGAAGATGAGTCGCCTCCTTTAGACACAACACTGTGTGGATTTAACGCAAACAATGTGGAAAAACGGTATAAAATTGGCAGTCTCTCACCCCCCTCTCTTCCGGGTAAGGTAGATCCAAGTAATTGATTGTCGAGCCAAGTTCCTCCACAGCCACAGAAAATTTGTTTTTGTTTTTCTCCGGGTAAAAAACAAACAATGGTCCATCATTGTGGAGTCATACCCATATTTTACTACAGCACTGATGGCTCCATAGTGGCTGTGGGGGAACTCAGATCAACAATTGATTACTACTTTACCACTAGGAGAAGGGATGAGAGAACGCCACAAAATTGATAGTTTTTCCACAAAGTGATGTGTCTTAAGGTGGCGACTCGTCTTCCTAAGCTGTTGTAATGATTTTCTGATGTTGTCTTAGAGTCGATATGAGCGCTGACTGCCCCTACAGGAAAGCAATGGAGCCCTGCAGCTGTGCCAGCTGATCACGGGGATATCTCGGGCGACACTACATAATTTTTTTTCTCTGTTTTTTTGCTTCTTACCACATCGGGAGGCCCCAAGGGATACGACCCGAGTGTTAAAATAGCGTTCTGCTTTAAGTTATTTGTGCATTCAAACCTGAAAAACTGCAGTGACAATACAAGTGCAGAGAGACATTTTCTTAAAATTTACACCTACAATAATTTAAAATAGTCAAAACACTTTCCATCTTTTCTAAGTAACAGCAATAATTAACTTGGAATATAACAGATCCCACTTGAGATCTTGCTGATATCCTCTTTCCTCAAATCATTCAGAATGTCTATGAATCATAAATATCAAGGCCAGCTAACCTTATGTAGAGAAAAACAGTGGCTTTGCAACATAGTCACAGTTTTATTAAAGAAAGCCAAAACAAAGTGTAAAAAACAAAACAATTTAAAGCACTTATTTATATATATTGACACTTAAAAGAATCCAAGCCATTTTTATTATGATTTCTTTGTCATCTGTCCAATTGGCTGCAGTATAGTTTTCCTCAGTGCCCAAGAAGCCCTGTTCCTGCAGGGTAAAAATAACTATTAGAATGAATCAGAAAAAATAAAAAATCACAAAAAATGCAATTAAACGATTTAGCCACCAAATTTACTATTCATTTTATACTTAATTATTAACAGTCTGGACTTCACAAATCAAAGTGGGATTTAGAAATTTTACAATGAAGGAAAAAATATGTCTATTTCATATGTATGTTTCGTTAGAGTAGCCTTGTTCCAGACCTCAGACAGAGACAACGATGAGATAAAATTCACCTTCATCATTTGGGTTGTCCCTCTCAGCTAAACGAAATTGATATAGACTCACCTTTAAATCCCTCTTCAGGCATTCTCACTGTGAGGGGAGGAAATTACTCCATATAAGAACATTATCGTTTTTTTATATACATCAAAGCTTAGGCAGAAGCTACAGTGGAGATGAAGATAATGCCTCTTACCTTGATATACATCATCCATAGCAGCATAGTCTGCCATTGGCTCATCAGCCTGTAAAATGATTCCATGAGCCATCAAGACTAAAGCTGCTATTTAAAGCAGATTAACGCTCTTTTTTTTTTTTTACAACCAAGGCTGTAAAAAAAGGCTGTACCTTTAGACAAACGATGCTTTCTGGAATGACGCCTAGACTGCCCAGTGTAGCGGAGTCATCTGTTAGACTTCTTCCATCAATAGAGAGGTTCTGGTCAAATGGGGCCACAGAAAAGGCGTGCATAATCTACAGAATCACAGTAAAGTTAGCTTTGTGGCTACAGATTAGTGATAGCATGCATGATCCAATAATTTGGAGCACTCACCTGTATTTTTAGCTCTTTCAGTGTCTGATTAGCTGAAACAATCAGTGCTTTTTCTCCTCTCAATTTCCTGTGCCGGGTACTTCTCCTGATTCCACTGTGTTTGGTCACATTGCTGATAGGAACAGCTGCTCCTAATGCCGTGCTGCTGTCACACAACTTTAGTCGCTTTGCGCCATCTTGTGACTAAAAGATTTAAAAAGTTGCTGCAATAAATAGCTACAGTACTTTAAATGGAAACAGTGACTCTGCTATTCAGCTTTGCCGACACCAAGAGATGCATAACAGTCATGTCTGTAAGGGTGTTTTCACACTTGGTCCCTTTTAAGTGAACCGAACTCAGTCCTCTAAAAGTGGACCAAAAAGGGAACCCACACAAAAAGAACTCAGTTCTGTTTGTGTTCACATTGCAAGTGCCTTTCAAAGAGGACCGGGTTCTCTTTCTGGTTTGGTTCAGCTTTGATGGGGCCTCAGTACTCTTTCTGTTCACACTAGGTCCTAGAGCTATCAGACCACCTCTTCACTGCAGTGCATTCTGGCTGTAATTTCCCAATTTGGGATCGATCGATCGATAGATAGATAGATAGATAGATAGATCGATCTGGTCTCTCGAGGTGGTCTGAGTACGGTTCGATTCAGGGGTGTTTTTTAGGGGTCTGAGTACGGTTTTGTGTTCACACCTGGCAGAAAACATGCTGAGTCATCATTTGCGTTCGCTTAGAGGGCTGAAACGGACCAAGTGTGAAAGCACCCTAAAAAAGTGGACCAAAACGGGAACCCACACAAAAAGAACTCAGTTCTGTTTGTGTTCACATTGCAAGTGCCTTTCAAAGAGGACCGGGTTCTCTTTCTGGTTTGGTTCAGCTTTGATGGGGCCTCAGTCCTCTTTCTGTTCACACTAGGTCCTAGAGCTATCAGACCACCTCTTCACTGCAGTGCATTCTGGCTGTAATTTCCCAATTTGGGATCGATCGATAGATAGATAGATAGATAGATCGATCTGGTCTCTCGAGGTGGTCTGAGTACGGTTCGATTCAGGGGTGTTTTTTAGGGGTCTGAGTACGGTTTTGTGTTCACACCTGGCAGAAAACATGCTGAGTCATCATTTGCGTTCGCTTAGAGGGCTGAAACGGACCAAGTGTGAAAACACCCTAAGACGAGAGAATCCTTTAGTGAGATTCTTTTTTCTTCTGTCAATTAAGGAATACTTTCCAGGTCTGATGGTACTATTGGATGTAGCAGCATCTGCACTAACGTCTTCTGAAGAAACCACTAGTTGTTAAACGGTAATCTGGGCATTTTTCAACCAGCGCCCTATGTTTATAAATTTGGGTGTGTAATGGTACTTCCACTGCAAGTGGTTGCCCCTGCCAGAATCTGTGACATGTGGCTATGATGTGTTCTGATCGAACAATTGCAACAGGCCAAGGGAGGACCACTAAAAGTTTTTTTCACCAATAAAAGGCTGAAATTGTTATTCTGGTTCTTTGCCGGTGACACAGAAGATTTACTTACCCACCCACATAATGTACATGAAAGATAAAGTACATACATTTAAAACCATTGATTTCTTTTTAAAAGGAAATATTATTACTCTTACACTGCTGGTTGCAGACAGTGGATACTGTATGTGTGTTAGGAGACCATTTACTTTGCTGCATGGTGAACCAACCTGGCTGAAGTCTGGGTCGCTCTCTCCATCTACCTTTGGATGTTCTTCTTTCTCCTCCTCAGCTTCAGAACTACTGGCATTAATCTCTGGAGTTGCTTCCTTTAACATCTGTGCATATGACAAAAAACAACAACATAAAATCTGGGGAACTTATATTACATTACAGGTGTCTCCGTTTGATCAACATAAAATGCCCTTTTTGTCATACCCTCTTGTCTTCGATTACTTTGCGGATGTAGATGGTGGCCTGCGTGTACTCTCTGAGGTCCCTCTGCTGCTGAAAAAGGAAGCTCTCTCTGCACTCCCAACACAGATCTGAACATCCACACACCCAAATCAATATCAACTGAATTAAGAGAAAACTAGCTTTTTGTGTAAACAGATCCCGACAGCTGTTATACTGGAAATGACAGTGATTCAGAACAATAAAATCTAGTCTTGTCGGTAGTTAGAGTCCTCTGTATTATAATGTGAATGACGCAAAATAATATTTGTCATTGCAACTAACATCTTTATTCGCTTTAATTAAAAACAAATTCTTTTTGTGGATCTAGTCGTAATGCAGTTGCACTTTCAAACCTTGAAGAATACAGATTTTTCAAATAAATTTCTCTTAAGTTGTCCTGGCTTTCTTGTACTTAGATAGGACAGGTACATCCATGCGCCTTATTAGACCTCTGCCATACAATGTTAAAAGTTTTATCATTTTAATTATCATTACTTTATAAATTTATAAAAAGTGTAACTGCAAAATTCAGCTGTGAATATTTGAATTCTTGTTGGTCTTACCTGGTTGAGTGGTGTACTGGTTGGTAGACGTACTGGATGCTGTCTGTTCAAAGCAGTGAATGGAGATGGGCTGGTCCACAATGAAGAGTCTGCTGATCACTTCCCATTCACTGGGCCAGAGCAGAGCTATACTGTGCAGGGCAATCAACACAATATGAGACAAGTGTTCAAAGGGGATAATAATTTCAGTTCTGATTTGACCATTTTCAAATGTTAGTCTAGATGTTCACATCTGCCCCATGATTATGAACACTGCCAATTCTGCCTCACTGGGATTAGTGTTAGTCTTGGCTGTAATGGACAGTGAAGTCTGAATTCAGTTTCACATTTTTTATTTTTTGTTTCTATCAAACTTGGCGGCAAGTTATTTTGTAAATAGTTCTGAGGTTAACGATACATACTGGCCAGGGAGCAGTTTCTCTGTGGAGCTCCGACTGGTTCTATCAATAGTTTCATTATTCTAATAAGAAAGGTAGCCTGCGGAAACGTCTTGGTTTTACAAACATCTTAATTGGAAATTAACTAAAAATGACTCAAAACATAACATATATACATCACCTACATATCTTTTTTTAAAACTCCACAAGGCACCTTTTATTAAGCAGAACTCACTGTTGTGCGTCTCCACTGATGAGGGAGTCATAGGTAAACATGAAGCCTCCATGCGGGCAAAGCAACAGAGTGTTGCCTACATTAGACACTGGAGAGGATTTTGTGGGCCTCCTACAAAGCACACATATGGAATAAAAAATAAAAGTTGACCTACTAATTTTAATGAAATACTGGGAGTTGATAGTTGTATTATATTCATGGATGAATATGATCAAATATTATCTTCCACAGATTTATGGCTAAAACAAACATACCTGATAAATTTTCTCCACTCATCCACAAAAAATAGAGGAACTATGTAAAGTACATCTGTGCCCTGGAGAGACAAGCCAGAGAACATATACATCCATCAGATTCACAGTGTTTTATTATCTAATATAATGTGTGTATAATAGTGTGGTCTCTCACTCTCACTCAGGCTCTCATACACATGCTCTCACACAAGCACACACTCGGTTGCACGCACAAAATTCAGAAAAATAAATTGTCTTTCATTTCTAGGAGGGTACCATACCTCAAACCTCAAAACATGCTCACCTGAGAATGTAAGGATTTAATTCAAGGATTTAAGCCCTATGAGCAAAGTGTTATGAACTTTACACATAAAATTTGATTTGATTTGATTTAAACACATTGATGAGGTCACAATACATGAGCTGATAACACTGGGGGGCTTGGCTTTGTGTCTACCTGTGGCCACTTTGTGAGCGTCGGCCGATTCTTTTCATGAAAGAGGTTGAGCAGTTGGTTCTTCTGGTCCAGTGCCATCATCTTACTTACTGCCTCATTATCCTTTTCCTCCTGCTCTAATGTCTGGATACAGAACAATTATATGTATTAGTTCAACTTACCCAATGGCATACCTAATTTGGACATACATGTATCTACCAACTGAGAATGCATTATTTTGTCTGTATGACTACAGCATAATCCTCTGTTGTGTTATGTGTAATCTTCTAGTGAAGATAGAAACTGTAGTTCCCCTTACTATGTGTGGCATTTTCATCTAATAACTTGTGTTTGATGCTAAAGTTGTGTGCATCGTGATTGTTGAGAGACATCACGATGGGAAACCAACATTGCTAGGCCACACCCCCCTGCCACCCGTTGGCTGAGAGGACAGGACACACATCACGAGTTAGACACGAGGCTCCTGAAAAAAACACGACGCATCCGGCAGAGACATTTGAGCACCGAGAGACTCCCCCTGACTCCCATTTGCAGCTGACCCACACAGGCACGCACACTCTCACTCCACAATCTCTGCCTGATCACCCTCCTGCTGCCTTCACGTGCGCACAGACACCAGGCTTCTCTCTAAACATCAAACATGACCCATGTGTTAGTCATGTGGAGATTTCTAACACCTAGATGGATAATTTTGTTAGGAAAACATAGGTAGAAAACATAGGTTCAACCCCCCCCCCCCCCCCCCCCCCCCCCCCCCCCCCCCCCACAAAACACACACAAACACACAGAGACCCATTAACCCCACTTGTATTGCTATTTATGATATTTGTAATTTGCTTGAAAAAATTGAAACTTTGATTTGAATGTGGGTTTCTAAACCTGATATATTATCAGGATTCTTATAACATAATATACAACATACAATCGTGTTTCAGTTGTCCAGTTACAACCAGCCTTTGATGGTAACCATAGTGCTGATGTGGCCCTCTGTGAAAATGAGTTTGAAACCCCAGTGTTAGACAATGGAAATGTGTCTAATTATCCATTAATTACCAAATTTTGTGACTGTTGGACTCTATTGTGTAGAGTATAAACAGAATAAGTGTGGAAGACCAAAGTGTGCAATCACCAAAAGAAATAACAGATGCAAAATACAGAAGAAAATAAAGCTTTTGTACCTTGAGTAAATACAACTTGCCCCCACTAAGAGACAATTCCACAGCACTAGCTTTTGGCATTTTTTGTCAGGTTCTTGTCTCCTTTGTTTATTGGAGAAATGAGTAGCAAAGTTTATACCGCCCCCATCTGATAAAACTATTCTACTCGAGAATTCATCCCAGACCAGTTGGTGAGTGCACCTCATTCACATTTTGTTTTCCAGATTTCAAATTTTACAGTTGTAACATAGATAATGTCTACTTACCCGACACTGCTGACAGGGCTCTTGATTTTGAGTAAATTCTGGGGCTCTAGAGAAGTAGGTCTTCAGCTTGGTCCAAACTTCAAAGGATACCAGCTTCCGTTCAGTCTCAAGAATACAAAGACGCCCTAAGAGTCAGCATATCGAAATATTAACTCATGGTTAAAATGCAATTACGAAGGTAACAGGAAAGATTGTTTATTAAAATACTGTACAGTGTCATTGTAAATGTTTTGTAGATAAGGGGAAGTACCATGACTGCAGACAATGTCTTCATTAAAAGCCTTTGTCTCGTCCTCATAGCCCTCTGAGAGTTCTGAGGCAAACTCTACAACAAACAATTCACAGGTTCAGGATGATACTGATCAGGAGTTAAATTTTATAATAAATTACAAGAACACCAATCAGATGTATCCACTGAAGTGTTGTTTGTCTTAATGTCATTAATAATACAAATATATTTTTGCTAAGCACTTTCTTAGGAACACCTAACCACTGTTTTTTTGTGCAATTGTAAAATCAGCTAGTAACATGGCAAAAGCATAAACTTCTGCAGATATAGTATAGTAGCATACGTTAATGTTCACATCAAATATCAGATCACACAAAATAACAAGATCTCAGTGACTTTCACTCTGTTTTTTTCCCTAAAATTGCTGATCTTGTGGGATTTTGTCCATGCCAGCATAGAGCCAAAATAAAATGTCAAAGGAGATAACTATAATTTATATAGTTATTAATATACATAGATATAGTTAAAATGCATATCTTAACTGCATTTATAGTCCACATAAATGCATTTATATGGTTAGTGGATGACCTGCTTTGCTGAGCCACAGCCACCCACAAGGGAATGATCAGAATGGTTATGAGCTGAGTCAACTGTCTAAATCTATGGAGTCAATTGGCCTATTGTCAAAACATCTGCCAGGTGGTGGTCTTGACACATTGTGTGCCAATAATACTGGGTTTATCCTATTTTTTTTTGGAGTTTTTACTGTTAGATCCTAACAGAGTCTCTTGCACATTTTTGTCACCGTTCCATCTAGAACACTGATGTACTTAACAGTATATTTAAAAGAGTGTTCCTATCAATTTGAATATGAATTTGTGTATTAGTTGTCATAATTTAGCCCACAAAGTCTGTTAACAGTTGACAGATTAGAACTACAACCATCACTACAACCATTACCGCTGACAAAGGGAGAAACAAAATCTGTTCCTTCTACCTTCACTGCTGTTGATGAGTGGTCCCTGTCCATTCGTCTGGCCATTGCTGTGTTTGGTATCACGTTCATCCTCCTCAAGCTGTTCCAAAGCAAGCTGCCTCCAGCTACGCAGAGATGCTTTGCCCACCCAGTAACCATGACCACTGCACACACAATTAAATACTTCTGATTACAGTGCACTCATATTTCACTAATGCAAACCTCCTATACTGCATGATTAGGGAAATGCATTAGTTCAGAGACACCACTAAATATCAAACATTTTTTATACTTCTCTTTAACTATCTCTTTGCTCTATAATTATTAATTCTTGCAACAAGATAAATTAAATCATGAAAATGTAATTTGACATAAATCAAAACACTACAATCCTTTTAATCAATCACTTATTTTTAGAGAACATATATACCCAAAGGGCCTTTTGATCATGTTGGAAACTTCCTTGTAGTCGTCATTGAGCTGGTTCTTCAGCCGCAGCACTCGACATCGTTGGACAACACACTCCCTGCACAGAGAGGAGTCTGAACAAACATAAAACTCTGATATGTAAAAATGCATGGGAAAACATTGTGGTTTCAGGTGCAGTAGGGATTACAGAAAGTAAGATGAATGCAAACTTTCTCATCTAAATTCTGACACAACAGAAATAATGGCAAGCAAATCCAAACACGGTTTTACTTGTAGTGTTCCAGCTAGCTGCTGATGTCAGTGATTTGTCAATCAATGATTAATCACTGTTCTTTAAATCTGATTGTGCAACATCAACAAATTTGCTTTTCAACGCACTTCTTTAACTGACCAATTACTACTATTCTTTCATTAGACTTACCATCCAGTCTTGGCCCTCCACTATAGCGTTCATAGAGGAGCTCAGCAGCTTGCAGGGAAACCCTCTTGACCTCTCCTACCCTGTCTGGGTGAAGTTTGCCATGTGAACACAGGAAGAGTGAGTTGTCGATTTCTTTTGTAGCAGTGGAGTCCTCCAGCCACTTCTTCAACCAGTCTAGGGGGATAAACTCATATGGTTCTCCTGAGGAAAGAAAGTAAAGCGGTACTATACATCATACACCTAGAGACATGGATCTTCTCATTTTGATTCCTTGAAATTTCCTTGCAGGTAAGAATGGGAATTGCATTGATTTAAACACAACTACTAATTTCCAACAAAAGTGACTGCTCGCTTTCTATTTTAACTGTCAGCTTTGTTTCTTCTTTACAAATCCCTTCTATAATCATAGTACTCTTTTTAATGCTTTGATTTTGAATGAATTTAAATCTCTTTTGTGTTTTCAAGCTCTGTGGTCTGTGTGATTAGGAAATGTTTATACTGACCGGCTTTTGTGAGTAAAAGCTTGTAGAGTTCTTTCACCTCCTCGTGCTTAGCCTTGCCCTTATCCACACTCTGTTTTCTCATGTCTGCCATTTCACTGCACCACTCCTCAAATTTATGGTTGTCTTGGTCCACCAACCTCTGAAGAAAGGCTGGCAGGACAGAGATAAAGGAAACCATTAGACAAGTCAATCCAGAACTAGGGGGTAGATTTTTCTGGACAACAAACAGAACTGAAATGTATATAATGTGCGCATTGCAAAATTAGCTTGTATTTTTAAGCCAAAAAGTAATGTCATTGATACTAAAATTAGCTTCAGATTGTCACTCAACAGTCCTGTAACAGTCCAGACTCCAGATGACCGTAAGATTTCATTGGACTTGGTGTGTCTAACCAGACAGTGGTTAGACGGTGTCTAACCAGAGTCTAAATTCCTGGTTTGTGTTGAGTAACAAGGTACTGGGAGGAGAGTCCATCTTTTTATGGGCTACCCAGTGTTTGATGACAACAGCTTAGCAAATGGTTGAGGTCTTTTATTCTCACATTGTAACACTAACACCACACCAACTTATATACACACAAATGGGATGTTTCAAACATGTTTCAGTCTTGCAGGCAAGGCTGTATAGTCCAGTCCTATTAAGTTGTATATTAACTTGAAAAGTGCATTTCCTGAAGAAAATGCGTGTGAATGCTGAAAGCTGTGTTTAAAATGCATCGAAACTCTACTGAAAGAGGTGAAAATAAAAGCTGAGGAGAGTTGGTGAAATAAGGATGGATGGCCCTATCACAGAGGCTGACAGACAGACAGACTTTATTCATCCGCAAGGGAAATTTTTTTGTTATAGCTGTACAATAATACAAAAAATAAAGAATGTTTAAGAAGTACAGAATTTTAAAAAAGCACAATCACGAAAACAAGAGAGAGGGCAAAAACAGGACAACAGGATAATGGTGGAAGGGGGTGACAGTGATTATAAATAGTAACAGCTCTCCTGGGAGGGCAGAGGGGGAGGGAGGTTTGATGTGTGGAGGAGGCAGCAGGGGGCTGCGTTGAAGACTGTGATCTAAACCTGTTGAAGAAAAGATTCTGCTGGTTTGCCCTCTCAACGGTGCCCTCTGTCTGTTTCTCCTTCATGTTGAATCCAGTGATTCAACATTCATTCATTTCGGACCACACCTCCCTCGTGTTGTTCTGCTGGAGTTTGGACTCCAGCTTCCTCCTGTAGGTGTCTTTGCCCTGCCTCAGCATCTCCTTCAGGTCACGCTCCTTACTCAGCTCCTCCTGGTCCCCACGTCTGAAGGCCTCCTTCTTGACTGTGGTGGCAGCTGATCGTAGAACATGCTCTGGAGCTGCAGGACCTGGATTCAGCACTGCACTCAACGCACCACTACCACTATTATATTATATAATATAATATTATATTATATTATTCTACTTGTATAATTAATAATTATAAGTCATGTTGTTAATGTGTTGTGTACACGTGGCATCCATTGCACGTCTGTCCATCGCTGGGAGTGGGGTCCCTCACATGAGTGTCTCCTGGAGGTTTCTGCGTTTTTTTCCTCTGTTAAAAGGGGGGTTTTTTTGGCAGTTTTTCCTCGCCCTTGTTGAGGGTGTAGGTCAGAGGTCAGAGGATGTCATACCCTGTACTCCTTGTTAAAGCCCTATGAGGCAAATTGCAATTTGTGAATATGGGCTATACAAATAAAATTTGATTGATTGATTTGATTGATTCTTTTTGTTGAGAAGGGTCTTCAGCTCCTTGGTGATCCAAGGTTTGTTGTCGGGGTAGCATCTGACAGTCCAGGCAGGGAGAACCGTGTTTTCAAAGAATCTGATGTATTCTGTGATGCAGTCTGTCACGGAGTTGATGTCTTCCCCATGTGGCATGCAGAGCGCGTCCCAGTCTGTAGACCCAAAGCAGTCCTGCAGAGCCGTGTCAGCCTCCTCCTCACTGAGCGGGTGGCCACAGGAAGCCTCTTAACTAGAGGAACATACTTAGGAGTCAGCAGGACCAGGTTGTGATCAGACATGCCGAGGGGGGGAAGGGCAGTGGCAGTGTATGCATCTGTGGCATTTGCATACAGAAGGTCTATTGTTTTGTTGTCTCCGGTGGGGCAGTCAACATCCTGGTGGAAAGTGGGTAACACTGAGTCCAGGTTGGTGTCGTTAAAGTCCCCAGTGATGATGATGAAAGCAGTGGGGTGCTGTGTCTATAGTCTGGACACAGCAGAGTGGACACAGTCTACTGCTGTAGCAGCATCAGTTGAGGGACGGATTTAAACAGTAACAACAATCACGGAGGAATATTCTCTGGGGAGAAAGTTCAAAGTCCCGGCTACACAGACGCTCGTTCACACAGACATGTCCGGAGTTGCACCGCCGTTTCTCGGTGAAACACATGAGGCTGCTCTCCCTGAACATCCAGCTGGTCCTCACGAGCATGCACAGTTCGTCCATTTTATTCCCCACAGATCTTACATTCCCCGTGATTATTGCAGGCACAGTTGGCTTGTATCTCCTCGCCTTGGCTTTCACCTTGGCTCCGGCTCTGCAGCCCTGACATTTCCGCTGCAGTTCCTTCGGGATTACAGGCCGTGTTGTGATCAACACTGCCGGCTCGCTTAGTGCGATCAGCTGGTTGCGGGTGTAAACAATGCCCCCGCTCAACTGTGCGTAGGTCTCGCCACCAAAAAGTAGAAAAAAAGTAGCAGAAGAGCCACAAATACAAAAACACAAAACTAACAGAATCCATGACGCAGCTGCTGAGTGACACTGAGTGACACCCTTGAGTGACACTCTTGTCAAGAAACAATGAGTTAAGAAAAAGCTGAATAAAATTAAGAAAAACACTAAAACTCAACGGGACCTGCTGTAACCAGCTGCTGCTGGCACGGCGCCATTTTATCACAATATAAATATGCAAACCTTTACAATAAACAGAGGTCGTTGCTGGTAAAATTACTAAGATTAAGATATTTTTTAAAATAAAGCAGGATAACAATAGTGTGAATGCTGAAAACATTCACACAATGACTGAAACCCTTTTCTAAAGCAAACAAGGAATGAAAAAATCTGTAAAATTCAACTTCTCACCTGGCAATTCGACACTGGTCCTGGAGGGATCTGTGTTCTCCTCTTCCTGGACCTTATACACCAGCATGTAGGCATTTCTGGAGCAGTGGTAGCCTTTACTGCATTTTGGCTTTCGTGCCTGCGACTTCAATGTCTCAGCTATTGACCAAAAAGACCAAGATGGAAGAACAAAAGCTTGTATAAAGTTTATATATCAACAGACATTACTCTTCTAGTTACTCGTCTTGTTAATAACTTAAAAGTTCCTAATTTTACCAAAGCACTATCACCATGGCATTAAATCATTACTGCGGCTTAAAATTCAGATGTCTTATCATAAAGAAACACATTCTCCATTACTAATAATACTGTATAACAACTCTTGCCAACACAACATAAGGGTATCCAAGGCTTTCAAAAAAGTGGAACTCTTCAGTATATTTAGTACAACTCACCAATGTCTTCCTCAATGCCAAGCTGCAGCTTCTTGCCTTCCATCTTCTCAATTTCCTCATCATTGAATTTGTACCAGTCACCAGTATGAGCATCCTTCACGTGGGCAATGTAGTGGCCAGAGTAGGCACTTATTCCCCGATGGATCAGCACAGCACTCAGCTCATACATGCATTTCTGGTCTGAGGAAACATTTAGCCCAAGCATGCACGAACAAATCAATGACAGTTGTAGTGGGCTGATTTCACAAGTGGTGAAAATGGTGAAAATAGAGCTATGTATACTTTCTTCCTTCAATATATTATGAATATATTTGCTATTGTGCATCAACTGGCAAGTGAGAGTGCAGAATGTGCACATCACAGAGATTTAAATTGCTAATACCTTGTTTTTCCTCCAGGAAAGGCCCCATGTCCAGCTGCTCTGGAAAACTTATGAATGTGTTCAACTTCTTCTTGTGGCCTGTTTGTCTAGAGAAGACAGTACAAGTGAATTAGTTTTCTGTTCTCACATTTACATGCACTAACATAAGTAAAGAAAGAAACATTTCTTCTTCAATCACATTTTATTTGTATAGCCCACATTCACAAATCCTAATAGGGTCTCATAGGGCCGAACAATCTGTTCAAGGTCCTGCATCCTCTGACCTATGAGCACCGTCAGCAAGGGTGATGAAAAACTGCCAAAAAAAACTTTTAACAGGGGGAGAACACAGAAACCTCAGGGAGTCACAGGCGGGGGATTGCTCTTCAAGGATGGACAGAAAGACAATGATTGCAACTCAACTACTTTCCAAGGCCAGTGTGTTTTACTTTTAACATTTGATGGCTGACCTGTCAAAGACAAAGCGCATTAGCTGGAGGTTGAGGGTTGGAGGAAGGCTGTGCAGTTTTATCCTTCGGGTGGCATTCTGTTTACTTTGACAGGTCTCACAGAAGTAGCGATTGTCCTCATCCAGCTTCTCCTCCTGTAAGGTTAAAAGAAGATATCAAATTCATAAACTAGACTGATAAATTGATTTTGTTTGTCTGTTTTTTTGCACAGATACTGACATGTCTGGATTGCAGGGTTTCCCTCACATAGACGATTGTGTGGCCAAGTACCACACATTCAACTCCAAGCGCCACAGATTCACAGACACAACACATCTAATTATAGTATTTATTTTATTTTTATTATTTTATTCAAATTGTTATATTATACTATTTTCATTTGTTGAGTTCAGTATTTGAAATAAAAACCTCCAGCATTAGTTGTTTTTTGCAATGTCACAGAATCTAAAGATTGCCACTACAATAAGCAAAAATGAAAGTAAAAGCTAAACTTTCACTTCAATTTTGGTGAGTAAATCTCAACATGAAACTTAAAAGACAGGGCGTGGTCACCACCCCGGACCATGACCCCCCCCCGCCACTCCACCACAAATTGCTACCTGGTCTGCAGGAAACCGTGGACTGACCTTGTGTGTGACCTATGCTGAAGTTGTCTCCTCAGTTGCGCTATTAAACACTCACATCACAAGATACACACGATAAGTATGATTTACTGTAGCAGAAATAGAGTGTAGGGCTGTGCACGCAGAAACTGCATGTCACACGTCAAATAGCAACAAGCTCCGTCTAATGGAGTGAAATAAATGGTGATTAAAGTAAAATAAATGATATTGGGCAGCTATACACTGCCTCTGGTAGATATTTAATAGAGCATTGTTACATTTTGTTTTATTCCAAGAGATTCAAGAGTCAAGAAGTTTATTGTCATATACACAGCAGAAACACAGTGGTTACACTGGGCAATAAAATTCTTACTTAGCATGCTCCCTCTCACAACAAGACATAAAAACTTTTGTAAAAATAAGTAATAAACTTAACTCTAAAACTAAAATAAAGGAGTACACCTAACTGTACAGTAATAAATAGAAGAATAAATGCCGCTTTGTAGACAGAGGGCTGAGACAGAATGTGAAACGAGTTTGACCCGAAGAAGTACCGTAAATTCCGGACTACAGAGCGCACCTGATTATACGCCGCACGCTCCAATTTTAGAAAGAAAAACAATTTTGTACTTGTATAGGCTGCACCGGATTTTAAGCCGCATGTGTCCCCCGTTGTATGAGATACAGGGGGTCGTCTAATTACGTCGGTGGCGAATTACGTTGTTTTCGTAGTTAAGACACATCTCCCGTGAACTTCCTTGTTTCGGATTAAGCGGAGAGACAGAGAGAGGTGCTGCATCGAGTGCCGGCACCTCCACAGCTGTGTTTACTTATGTAAAATGGGCGGCTGGCTGGCGGGGGAGGGGGGGGGTCTCAACCCCTACGGTGTGTCAAGAGGGACAAGAGGGACAAAAGGCAATTCACCATAATAAACTCTTAGTTTAGCGTGGTGTTATAGCGACATCTGGTGGCACAATGTATGCACAATGGCACAATGAGTGTATCGCCCCATGAAAAAAACATGTATTAGCCGCACCGTATTATAGGCCGCAGTGTTCAAAGTGTGGGAAAAAAGTAGCGGCTTATAGTCCGGAATTTACGGTATATCGATATGCACAAGGTGTCTGATATTTTCATGTGCGAAGAGGGACAAAAGCTGCAACATGATGTGTATGGTTTTACTTGGCCTTTAATAATATCACATGTCCCCTCAATCTGAAAATCGAGTATGCATACACCGCTATTTCGGTGCTCAAACGATATATCGTGCAGCCCTAGTTCAGTGTTCAGTGTAAAAAAATTACCTTAAGAAACTCAGTGATGCACTCCGTGAGATTCTTATGGCCCTGGATGTTTAACTCCAGCTCGTAGAATCGAGATGGCAGAGCAGATGATCGTCCACACTGGTTACAGCTGGAAAACACCCATAGAAAGACAACAGATTCCATCATGGCACTTTCTAGAAAAAAAACTAAATCATGAAATAATTATTATTTCTTTCATTGTTATCCAGATGAGTTATCATTTTAAGATGTTGAAATCTCAAATTATAAACTTAAGATTACTAAAAATGCTCCCCACTCTTCATATAAAACTAAGTGAGCCAAAATAGAAAGTGCAACTGCAGTGAGTCTAATCCCAATGCAAGTGACCAATCTATCCTAATAAAAACAATAAAAAACACCTACTCACACCTGTGAGTAGGTGTAACATTACACATCTGACAGAAAGGTTACACATCTGACAGAAAGGTTACAGCCCCAGACAACATGACAGCAAGAAAAAGCTTTAAGACAGTATTTCACATTATGTAGTGCAAAAAAATATTCTACCATTTCTGATGTTCTGTGTTCGAGAACAAGTGAAAGGTGGATTACCCCAAATCACATTATATTACAACATTTTCAATTCCAACCACACGCCCACAGAACACTATATTACACTCGTCTGACCTGCTAAACGCACAAAACCCCCAAATTCCATAACATCATATCAGATTGAGTATAACCTATCATGTCTTTATATACTACTAATAAGGTTCTAGCCATCAACCCGCCATGGAAACTGAATTCTACAGGTCATGAAAATAAAACTGAGTTTTAACTTAAATCCAGCACAGTAAAGGAAAATGCTAGGAAATGCTTAAAAACTCAGGAGGACAAACACCCCACAAAACAGCCTTCCACATTTAACACAGTTAACTTACTACAAATATTAATATACTCGGGAGTTGCTTAAGGGTTGATGTAGTTTCTCATGCAACATTTTTCACTCAAGTACAACCGTGTGTCGGGTTTAGGTATTGCAGGGTCTTACACAGTAACATAGGAGAACTGTCCACAGAACTGCCGTTGAATGACATTCTGCAGGTTGGGGTTCTTTTGCTTGGACAGTGTGTCCTCCAATAGAGACAAGAAAAGCTTTGAAAACTCCTGGGCATCCTGAAATGAAGGGTTAATTAGGTTTGAACTTGAAGTTTTAAGTGCCTAACAGAGGATTTACTACCTACGATTTGTCGTTAAAAAATGTATTTGGCAGTTGTTCAAATTTTATCATAGCTTCTAAGAATTTATGAAGAGTATTTTTTTTTTAACATTCTTGTGCTGAGTAAACATCACACACATTTCCAGACAGATCAAGTGTGAGAAAATTGTAAACATTCTCACAATGAGAAAAAAGGGATAACAGAACCAAGTAATACAAATATTCATAATACTCTGCCAAACAGTGATACAAACAAAGACATCTGTTTCTGAATTAAGGATTTAATGATATGCATGGTAGAATGCAGAGATTTACCTGCTGTTGTCCCGTATCCAGACCCAGCGCTTTAACCAGCCCTGAAGGATCTATGTATTTTCTGTTGCTGTTCTGCAGCAGTGCAAACAGATACTGCAGATGCTCAGAGATGGACTGAGGCTCATAATCTGAAAAAGACAGACATCTGTCTGAGAGGATAAAATGCTTTCACAAAACCTACAACACAGGCTTATAGTGTGATTATGGGCTTATGCTGGCCAAAAAGTATATTGGCCTTCCATCCACTCTGATAATCTCTAAACAACAATAAATGTTTAAAGAAAATACAAATTTCTAATTTCTGTGTTCAAACAAACTGATTAAACATCAGTATTGGAACAACTTTACAATTCCTGCTTCCACCAACTGTTGCTTCTAGATGTATACGTATATATATATATATATATATATATATATATATGTACACACACACACACACACACATATATACACAGGGGGTCCTCGAGTTACGACGGTCGCGAGATACGTTGTTTTCGTGGTTACGACACATCTCCCATGAACTTCCTGGTTTTCGGCTTAAGCGGTTTGCCCCGTAAATACGTACAGACTTCGCACGGGAACTAGTTGGTGAGCGCTCTCTCTGTCTCTCAGCGCGCCTGCCGGCTCTCCAGCACCTCCACAGCACAGCTAGGCTACTCTGCGTTGTGTTTACTGATGTGAAATGGACGGCTGGCGGGGGGGTGGGTTGGTGCAGCGGCAGCCGGTAAGGAGATGCACACGGACACAGATGGGTTCGGGATCGTGGCAATACCGTAGGTTTATTCACAACACAGGGTCTACACGGTTGATATCAGAAATCTAAAGGAAATGCTCATTACACTCGCGATATTAACCCCTACGGTGTGTCAAGAGGGTCAAGAGGGACAAAAGGCAATTCACCGACACATTCTCAGGAACGGATCTCCGTCGTAACTCGAGGACCCCCTGTGTGTGTGTGTGTGTGTGTGTGTGTGTGTGTGTGTGTGTGTATATGTATATATATATATATATATATATATATATATATACACACACACACACACATATGGCAAATTTACAGGTTTTCAAAATTGTTGTTATCAAAATGATCAAACCTGATATAAACAATATAAGACAATGCCAATGGGTAAAACGTCTAGCTGGGTATTTGTCCTCTATTGGTGAAGCTTCTCAGAGTACCTGTTGAGTATTGACCAAACTACAACAATAATTGTGTACTATTTGAGGTCTATAACTATGCAAAATCTAGTTAAAACAAGCTGACTTAAACTAGAGAGTGTTTTAACAAACGTGTCTGCAGCATTTTGTTTTCTGTTATACCAGACTCAATGTTATGCTCCTGTGCTCGTGAATTATGGCACTGATAGAGGGTCCTACGCAACTCCAGGTTGTGGAACCACACTTGCAGGAATGTATTGACATAACATGTTGCACCAAGGTTGGTCAGGCCAACAAATGTGTTCTGGAGGGAGAGACAGACAAAGCACAAACAAGATCACCTGTCTCTTTTTCTATTCTTACAGGTCTGGAAGGAACTAGGAATTTATTGGATCATGAGATAAAGACAAATGAGTTTACACTTGTAGAATGTGCATCTGATAAGGAAGAAGAAGTAAAAGAAGAAATAAATAAATGAATACCTTGTCACGACGCTCTGAATTTGGGTCATCAATACTGTGGAAAGCATTTTCATCTATCTCTCCCAGCCAGGCCTGCTCCCCAATACCCACAAGGCAATTGGGATTACCTTTGCAATTCCTCCTGCAAAGGAAGTCATCATTAACATTAGTGTTCCTTTACCAAGTTTAGCAGCACCATCCCACTGCACTCCTCTCTGTTAAGAAGTAAAAAGAACTACCAAAATCTATGAATCATTGCTGTTCTGCATACAAACCTACACATTTTTTGTTATCGGATTTAGCCATTTACGTGTTATTAGAAGCCAGGGTAAAAAATCAATTCAGTAACATTTAAGCTGTTGTTCTGGTCGATGCCTATTCCCTACTCCACTCCACTGCGTAAAAAACTATCTTTGTGCTACGTCGTGTTGAAGCGTGGAGAGAATCATCGCAATATTTTAAACACTGGACAGAAAGCAGCTCCATAAGCTATGAAAACGTGTCTAAAAGCAACCACGCATGTCTGACTTTTGGTGTACACTAGCATCTATCTGCGAAGTTGGCCTTAAAACCACAACTATAAAGTCAAACTTTTGCAAGTAGTATTTTACTACACATGGTAGTACAACATGGGCATTTCAAAATGTTGTTCACTAATGTTACCAACGTACCTGCAGGCTCCTGTCTTGCAGGCCGGTAGATTAACACGATAAGCTAGCTCGATGTGCTCCTGTCTGATTTCTTCTGGTTTTACCGTTTCCACCCAACGCCAAGCTGCCTTTTCCAGTTGTACTCGAGGCGCCATAATCCTACAATCTAACATTCAGCACACAGTCAGACATTTAAGTCGATTAAAAGGGAACATAAAGGACCAACGTAAGCAAAAACATTATCTAGGAATGCTAACATAGCCGGCTAACAGGACCCAGTTTAGTCAATGCAGGTAGTAGCTTGTTACTAACGAACAAACCTTCCGTTAGCTATGTAGCGCTACTTACACAAGCCAGCTAGTGTTAGCTTATAAGTTCCGTTACTGTCCTTCTGAATTTAAATAAAATACTCGTAAAACGCGACATCTTAAGAACATACAGAGCATAAGATGTAGAGAGCCAAGACAAACACTTTATGCAAGGTGACGACAGAATTAAGGTCTTCCCTTGTGCTAAATATAGCTAGCTAGCTACAATGTAGCCCGACCGGTAGTGTTAGCAAGTATTTTTCCGTGGACTCCATTTAACACTAACTGACGGTAACGGAACGAGTTTATTGTGATAAGGTCATACTATCGCACCTTTCATGCGTGTATATACTTCGCTAATATTTTTGTATTTTCACATTTTATTCACGCTTTATTTTAGATTTAGCGCCCTTGCGTCAACTTATAAATATATAATTTCTTCACTAAGGATCACCACGACGTCTACAAGTGACGTAGGCCACGTCTCCTTGCTGCGACTGGAGCAAGGACCGGTATATGTCATATAGCTCTAGGCTATATAGCTCTCTATTGTAACAACTATACATTAACTGTACTTTATGCACATGCACAATGGCTTGCTTTTATATTTCAGTACTACCTGTATGACAGCCAGACTCTGGCTCTCCTCAGTAAAAACGGCCCATAGATTTAAATTGGCTGTAGTTTCTGATTAAATGTATGTGGAAAAAAACCTATGTGTTCATTGGACAGTAAACGTTGTGGGGTTCCTTCTAAGAAAATAATATGATTTTTAAATTCTTTCATTTGATTTTTGGTGTAATACACACCCATGGAACACTTTCTCCTGCAATCTGTTTCCTTGCAGTTATCTAATTAAATTCCTCCTCGCTCTTTTCTGGCTGTGTATCTCATATCTACAGATTATGCACTGTATTGGAAGCAGGTGTGGTTTGTGGGTCACCTGTGTGTAACCTCAGAGCCTGTGTTCTTCCTGGCGTTTCCACACTGTAGCGGCAATATTTATTCAGTCAAATTTTTATTCCACCCAATTTTATTCCCTCCAGTAATCCACATTACCACTACTATTAAGTCCCCTGGCATTAAGTTTGATAATGAAATGAATCTTCTGAGGAAGTAAACCGGTTCCCAACAATTTCTAGAAAGGCAAAAACAAGTTACAAAAGTTACAAAATCTTTCTTGGCTCATTTGGGCACACTGCATCAAAAAACCTGCTCTGTATGCTGCTCAAAACCTGGAAAACCTGCTCAAAAGTATAAAGTGGCTGTGGCGTCATTAATCATTAAAGCATTGTTATGTGATGTCATCAACGTTACAGCCTCATTAAAGGAGCATTTCGACATCTTCATAGGAAAACTGTTATTAGTAGAGGTGCACAATATATATCGTTTACAATAATATGGCCAGTGTTGTTCTGTTGATGTGCAATTTCACATTATCGAGTAGTTTCACTCTCTGGAAAAGAAAACAGACAAAAAGCGCATCAATGATGTATCATTTATCATTTTCATTCACCGAGTTCACAACACATGAATCGTAGGTAGTCCTCATGTTGTCTCCCATGGAGAAAACATGCAGGAATCTCCATTCTCAGCAACGAGCCCAGTGGATCATTTACCGGCGAGACGTGGCTCTAACTCATTCTCCTGGCGACGGTTCGGGCGAGGAGCTCAACAGCCAATCTGTGTCATTTATTAGCTCATGCATATTCTGCATATACTGTATGCATTTAGTACGCCTGTATGCATACAAGGGAAACACTGTTGTCTGCAGCACAACTGACCTCAGAGCAGAGAACCTGAATGGTTACCCATTTAATGTCTCTACCTTGGAGTTTAATAGAGAGTTTCTTAAATGCAATACGTTTAAAGAAAATAAACAAGAGCTGTTGTTCTGAAACATTTTGTCTATCCAGAGATGCCCCGGTAAGCAAGAATGCAAGCTGTTTTTTTGGCCCGTATCTAATACCCCTAGTTATTAGAAGTAACGCTTTCACTCACTATATTTTGCTTCTACCTCTAGCAATAATAAAAGAAATAACAAACAGAAGACAGCTATTGAGGTGTAAATCCCTCTCACTCCTACTCCTACATTACTGACCGGTTAGTCAGACTGCTGTTTTTCCATGGTATGACCTTGGCTCTCCCTCTATAGCTTTAAGTTTGGAGATATACAACCAGTACTTTGCGTATTATTTGTCATTTAGCAAAATTTCTGACTGTGGACTGACCACAGGGACCATTCCTTGTTCTCCTGCAGCAGATCATGATTAATACTCGTACTTGAGGACACAATAGTGTCAGCCTGGCATCACACTCATAACCTTAGTGTTTCGTCTGGATGCCCACAATCCCTTGTGTGTCATGTTCATCTTAAATATTGTAGGTCCAAGAGATCACCTCTTCTGCCCAACATCATACATGAAAAAGTAGCAGGTCTGTAAAAATGATTTTACTTTTCATTACACAATGCCTCTCTATGTCATAATACACTGCAGTATAATAATAAAAGTATGAAAAGTTACAAATAATTGATTGGAATTGTCTAAATACACAAAATCTCCCATACGCCCTCTGCCTTTCTAAAAGCTGAGGATCTCTTTGGAAGAGGGTGAAGGGTAAAAATGTAATCTAATGTAAATACAAGAGGAAGAAGATCGAAGAGATACAGAATTCAAGGAAGATAGGTAATGGAATGGAATGTGTGTGGTAATGCACCTAAATGTTGTTTGATAACCACAATTAAACAACATGTGTTCTATGTGTTGGCTAATTTAGTACGAGACATGTACAGTTTTTTTTATTCTAATGACAGGGCAGGCTCCCCTTTTCTTTTTTTGAGGGGAGATCGGGGTGGGTATGTTTGTTTATATGTGTACTTTCTGTGCGATTTCTATGAACATTTTTGAAATAAATATTAAAAAATAAAATGACAAACTGATTGAACAGAAATAATCAGTTGCACCATTCAACCTCAAGTTGCTCTTCCTGAGGAATTAGACAGGGCCACTACAGTGCGTCTTATTATCTTAGTTTAGAAGAAGCTGAATGGCATAGATTATGTCTCAAACTCCAGGTGACCATCATGTGGCAGTGTGGCTTGTTAGACTGTCGCCTGTTGTGTTACAGTGTGCCTGAGGAGATGAATGAACGAGGCTCCGCCCTAATCCCCCAACTCCCCAGGTGAAGCACTGCAGCCTGATGAAAATGGTCAGGTCCATCCACGGATACCTCATCTGATCCACCTCTGCACTGCTTTTCAGGTACACCATCTTTATTATACTCTTACCACTAAGACAATGGGTCTGTTGGTACATTTAAGTTGTAGCAACAAGATTATGTATTTTTTTGTGTATGCTGTATGCTATTGCACTGGGTTGTACATTAGATGTTTAAAATGGAACTGCTAGAGATACCAAACTGATTGCACCTGTTCATTTCTATACTAAGTTCAGTAATACTCAGAACATCATTAAAGATGTGACAAAAACACCTGTACATTTCCATCATCTACACATCTCAAGGTTTGGCTCTGTAAATTATAAAAACTGATTAAATTCTAGAGATTTAAATTTTCTTCATTGTAAACCGTATTGTTAATTATATACTAACTGGTAAACAGATAGGACAAAAACATAGACGCAAGAGTATTTCAGAATTTTTTTATCCTCTGTGACGAGAGCATAAATTGAGTCAGTATACAAAGTTGCAAAATATTGTTTTTTATTAAGATTCTTAATTTTTTTTATTTAGAATGTAATTTTGAATTTTTGTAACAATTGTGAATTTCATTAGCAAATATCATTTATGATGTGTTATCCAAGGTACTTTATTAATCACCGGGGGAAATTCAAAGTTATCAGTCCATTTTATCAAATTGTTTTAGAAGGACAGAGTTCATTGGCCTGTCAAGGCCAGGATTATAAAATGTCCTGGTTTTTCTGCTGTCAGGAAATTAGCCACTAATCTGCACCTACAACAGACACGAGGAGGGAATCTGGAAGATCAGATAGCGGAAGACCAGGAGGGATGGCTGGGAAGATTTACTAACCACTGCTATTTATCTCTCTAATCCTCTGTATTCTTGAATCTTGTGTAACTGATAGGCACAAAAAGGCTTTACTTAATCAGAACTGACCTCAGTCATGGACATGTGACTCTTTATGTAACTAGGACACAGAGAGGAGGTGGGATGACATCTTTGGGAAGGGTTAGAAACAGTGTAAGAGTTACAAGCTCTTTGACTTTGTACTCTAAGTACATGTGTGATTAAACCCAAATGTGTCCTTCAGATCCAATCACTGAAACTACAGTGAACAGAATGTATATGTACACTTCTCAGTGTCCATACATTTATTTATATGTGACTATCGTCAAAATATCAACACTGATCTTTTTTTTCTAATTTAAAAATCTAATTCCAGGCTGCAGCTGCGTGTACAGTATTGATTCACTCAGACCTCCCCTAATCTGCTCCTTGTTTTCCCTTGTTGCTATGTAGTGTTTGTACATAGTGGACAAATTTCAAATATAGTGTATAAACACTTTCAAATGCATAATATTAATAATTTAACAACATTTTTAATTTAACCAATCATTGATACAAAATGTAATCGGTTGGTGTCTGCCAAAACAGTCTTCATGACTTTGTGCTAATAATACTTTTATTGCATCTTTGCTTACAAATGAGTGTTTGCTGCAGAGCAGTACTGATGCCTTGAGTGAAGATGAGAGAATGCCATATAGAACTGATTTAGACATTTAAGGTCAGCCAGTGGAGAATTTCTGAAAAATTTTGAAATGTATATTGAATATCATTCAGTTCGAAGCCCTTCAGTTTAGTGGCTTATTTCTGTCATCTGGATATTGGGATTGTTTCTACATAAGACTGCTTAGTGGCTGCATCCAAAAGTGTTATATAGGTTTACAGCACTGTGGGTGCGTGTCCATTTTTCAGCTGGTTTATGGGGGGACCCTGCACAGAATTTGTGTTTAAAGAGGCACATATTTTGCCTGCCAATATCAGCCCAGGTCTATAATCTGATGCATGATAATATCTCTGTGAAATTGAAGACATTAGATTAAATTCATGACACCTGTGCTTCAGGAGTGTACTGCATCAGCGCCAAGATGGGGCGGAAGGAGATCATCTGCAGCTGGAAGAAAAGCACGAGTAACATCAAGGAAGTCTTTGACTTCAAGGGAAAAATGGGGTCGTAAGTATTTCTGCTGAATATAGATAGTTCAGAGAAAGAGAAATGGATTTTACTTACTGTGTATTTAAGCAAGATTTTTTAATGATATTTTTATGAATGTTACAAATTCCTAATTTTGCTTTGCTAATTTGTTCATATGTGTTTTGATTTTTGTTCTTAAGGAAATATGTACTGACCATTTGTTTCAAAATCTCAAGGGCCTTTTGTTACTTTCTTTAACAAGCAGGGGTGCCGCCAGGAATTCTGGGCCCCATGACAAAAAATTGAATGTGGCCCCCCTGCGCAGAGAGGATTTATACTCTCCTATTTTTGGGGGCCCCTGTCCGTCTGGAGCCATTGGAATTGTCCTAACTGTCCCCCTGATACGGTGCCACTGTTAACAAGCAATGGGGTGAATCTAAAGCGTCCCACAGAGTACACTCTGGGTTTAGGCTAGAGGTTGTCACACCTTGTATTAAAATTAAAACATTGAACCTAATATGTCAAATTGACATTTGTGATTTGTGGCTACCCAAATGTCACAGTGTTAGAGGAGCTGTCTGTCTATTAACGCAACTATTGCACAAACAATTTTTCACAACAGTGTGTAAATCATAGCTTATTTCTGTCCCACGTATGAAACATTCACAAAATCATTTTTAGTGCTTCATGAAGCTTCAACATTTGATTCAGCTGTCACTGAAGGTAGGAATCCCCTAGAGAATGTGCTTGACTTCCCATATGTGAAATGATTAAATACTTGTGGCGATCCAGGATGGGATCCACAGATTTGTTGCAGCCATAGATTCAGCCACTTCATTGGCTGAATCTATGGCTGGAAGGCAGACTTCCTCATTGCAATTGCAATAAACTTCATCATTGCAAGATTATTATTGAACTAAATATGATTTTAGAACTAAATCCAATTCAAAAAGCTTCAAAAAGCTGCACTACCTAATTTTTCAATTTCCATGTCTTTGCTAGTACCTCTCTCCAAATTTCATATTTTTCATGAAGTTATTATTTATCACCAAATGTACAAAATAGTGACAAAAACATAATAAAAAAATATTCCTGTAGTTAGTTTGGTTAGGTCAGGTCGGTATAATGATCTGTACCAAGTGGTTGTTAAGTTAACTAAAGGTGTTAGCGTCTTAGGACTGTACTGCACTCTAAAGCTGCTTAAAGTGCTCCCTCTCTCAGACAGGCTATGAATGAGACAGGTGTGTGTGCATGCATGCATGTGTGTATGTGTGTGTGTGTGTGTGTGTGTGCGTGCGTGTGAGTACGTGCATGCTTGTTCTAAGCACTGACGTAAGAACAGCACTGCAGAACATTCTACCACCATTTCATTATAGGATTAAGAATCTAGCTGACTACATTGGTATATGCTACATATATATATACATATATATATACACACACACACACACACACACACACACACACACACACACACACACACACACACACTGTATATAGAGGGAGGCTGTGGGGTGTAGAGGGGAAGGAGACAAGACAAAGAAACTAAAATTCCATGGCAGTATTCACACTCATGTCCTCTAGTTATTTAAAGATGTATGTAGGCTGATGTGTTTGCCAGTTTTAAAGGTTTCAGTCAGCCATTAATGTCTAAATAGCATGCAGCAAACGTGAGTTAACAAAAGCGAGTAAAGTGTGCCCTATTGTGTTGTTGTAATTTCCTGGTGTCGTGTGACTCATTAGAGTTACATTTTTACAGGTGTGAATGGGGGGCAGGGCTGTTAAATCTGGTGTTTTGGGAACAATTCTGTTATACTAGTCAGGTTTTTAAAGTTAATTACCTTTTACATCAGCAGCTTTTTTGTGTGTTTTGATATTCTGTGTCTGCTTAGTTATAATTTGGATATACGTTTATAAGGCAGTATGATCTTTTGGTTTTGTTTTCAATTTGTGAGAACTGAGAGTAGAACTAAAGCTGCTGCTGTCCACCGTAATGCTTATAAAGAAAAACTGAGTCTGTTATGTCTCTGTTGTGTTGGTGCAGGGGGTCTTTCTCAGACGTTTTTATGGTGAGAGACAAGAAAACAGGGGAGCTCTATGCCCTGAAATGTTGTGTGTGTGTGTGTGTGTGTGTGTGTGTGTGTGTGTGTGTGTGTGTGTGTGTGTGTGTGTGTGTGTGTGCAGAGTGTCAGGTGGGGAGCTATTTGATCGCATTTTAGACAAGGGGTTTTACACTGAGAAGGATGCAAGTGCAGTGATCAAACAGGTGCTGCAGGCTGTGAGCTACCTGCATAAAAACAGCATCGTACACAGAGACCTGAAGGTAACACACGCATGCATGTACGCGCGCGCACACACACACACACACACGCACACACACACACACACACACACACACACACACACACACACACACACACACACACAGCAATGCATGTGCTGCTGTATGAGAAAGAATTGTACCCTGAAAGAAAGCTAAAACCATTATAATGACAGAAACATATATCTACATGCTATACTTGAAAATATCTAAACAGAGCAACACATACATACATAGTCAGCTGATTTGATGTCCTCCAGACAGATGAAAAATTGACTTTGGTCTGTGTAAGACATTAGAACATGGTACGGTGTCCACAGCCTGTGGGAAACCTGACACCTGTAACCTGCTAGAGTGAACTGCTAATGCTCTCTGGAGCAAGTCATGTTGGTGATAACAAGCCAAATCTTGGAAACCTCAAGTCATCTTACCAACCCAGCAGTGACAAATGAGTTTACATTCAATTGAAAAATAATACAGCAATGATTCTTCAGCCTTGTTCTTCATCTTTCAGGATAAAACATGAGAATGTGGTGGGATTGGAGGATTTCTATGAGAGTTGAACACACTATTCTTTTTAAGTTTCACTTCTTTTGCTATCTTGGTCTTCTGTCTCTGAACAGCCTGAGAACCTGCTGTACTATAACACAGATGAGAATGCGAAGATCATGGTCAGTGACTTTGGCCTGTCTAAGACACTGGAACATGGTGTGATGTCAACAGCCTGTGGCACACCGGGATATGTTGGTGAGTTATGGAACACATCGTGGAAATGCTACAGAAACATACCTAAAACTGTCTTTTTTTGCAGTGTTCCCCTGTTATTTGGATGTGAAACTGTTTCTTTAAATAATAAAGTGGAAGAGACATGTGCTGAGAAAGAAAACACATAAAGTTCACTGAATGTGAAAGTTCAGCATACATTGCTTACATTAACAATGTTCACAGTAACAGTGAATTACATTATACAGTGACCATGGTGACTGAATCGCTGATAATACCCCAGTCAAGCAAAATACATATATTGTGGCAAATGAGGAAAGACTCTGAGACAAGGTGAGTTGAGCAGCTTTACTATGGACACTATCGAAAGGAGAAATTACAACATGGCGGGAAGCGCCAAAACTCTATATCGCAACCACGCCCCCTTATCCATAACCCTCCTGGGTGAGAGATATACTCCAAAGTGTCCGCCACACAGCCCTCCCCCGAACACCCAGAGGGAACTCCTGGCAAAAACTCAGTCCTTTGCAGGAGGCTTGATAAGTCTACCATAGCGGCTTCGCTGCCCTTCAACATCAAGCGCAGGCCGGGACAGGCTGTAGACAGGAGGAACACAGTCCGCCACAATATATTATATTAAAATTATGCAGGTGTTAATGTAAGTGTGACTGGTTGTTTGTCTCTGTTGTTTGTCTCTGTATGTTTACCTGTGATTGGTTGTGTTGTGTGATTTGTCTAGAAGCAGTACCGGTGCCCCGCCCATACACATTGCGTACTGCACGTAGGGCACCAAGTGCCGGTGGAGGCACCAAAAAATCAACCTCATGAAAAATCATCAAAATAACAGTAATTGTAATACTGACATATAAAAACATGTAAAGCATGTTAATAGGTATAGGCAATACAAAAATCTAATTTTTGGTTGAGAAAAAGATGAATCTCCTGCGCGGCCCTCTCTCCAGTCTCCCTGTGGTGCGCCATCCTCTTACCCCCCTCCGAGTGGTCTGGTGGATTACACCCCAATCTGAAGTTTGGCAGACACCTGTGTTTGGACATGGCCTCGAAAAAGGCATCAAGAGTTTGGAGCGGAAAAGAGAAAAACAAGAGACAGCAAGATGATGCTCGTGCGTCTCGCCAGCGTTGTCTCGGAGCATCCAAAAACGAAGGGTTGTTTTGACTATCCATCCATTATCTATCAACCCTCATCCCCCAACACACACAGGGAAAACATGAAAACTGACCAAATGCCATCTCTTGATGGAACATTGTCGCGGTAATCACTTTTGCAGCCTGCAATCAGAAGAACCTGTCTATAATGACACTGTAAATCATTATAACATTCAAGCAGAACTTAAATAGGCTTTTAAAGGCAAGAACAAATAATTTTTTGTAATTTATAAATGCTAAAGCCTTTCTCATACGCACTGTTGTGTGTCATATAACAGCCCCTGAGGTTCTGGCCCAGAAACCGTACAATAAAACAGTCGACTGCTGGTCCATTGGAGTTATTACATACATCCTGTAAGTAAATGTTCTCTACTAAAACCACAGCCCTCACTCTAGTCATCAATTCTACACTTATGTAGATTAGATTGGCTACCCATAGTGCCACCCAGCAACCACCATTGAACTTTAGGTTCAAAAATAAGCTAAGTGTTAGAAACACGTCTCTTGGGGAATGTATGGATACTGTGTAAAGAGCAAAAATGATCCAATAAATCATTACCTCTCCACAATAAGTCGTACTACCTGTAGTACCTGAGACCTTTCCCAGCAGATTTGTGAAACCAGAGTCCTTGATTTATTTAACATTTATTGATATAGAATATAGCCAGTAGACAATTATTTGAGTTAGCTCTGTTTCTTACAGGCTCTGTGGCTACCCTCCATTCTTTGAGGAGAATGAAACTCGCCTGTTCTCAAAGATCATGAAAGCTGAGTATGCCTTTCATTCACCATTCTGGGACAACATCTCTGAATCAGGTATGAAATGTTTTATCATCCCTACAATGTCTCTTTTACAGTTGAATTCAGTTTATGCAGTATTGTGGGACTGTTCAGCCAAATGGCAGTGACGTCAGACAGATTTAACATGACAAAAATTAGGATTTCATTTAAAATCTGAGTTGGACTTGACTGTCCTGAGATTTCGCCGGAAACAATATCCATCAAGACAGTTAATATGTGAATCTCTCCTGCATTATACTAAATTGTCCCTTATATCAAATAACATAACATTATGAGATTTGAAATAAGGCTTTCCAAATTAATCATACTCTAATAACAATGCTACAAGATTGCTGATGTATTAATACCTTAACATCCCTTTGTGACATTGTAGATTTGCTTCTGCTCTTTACTGCCTTATCTTTAACTGAGGTTCACTATTGCCATTAGAAGTGTCACTTCAACTCTGAGATATGTCTTCCTCTCAGACCGCAGCTGGAACCATATGAGTGGCCTCTATGTATACTGAAATGCAAAAAAACAAGAATGTAGATCACACAGGGTTCTGCGTGCACTAATGACTAACTCATTCTTTCACCTCTTCTCACCTCTTGATTTTGGATCCTACTTGCACAACTTAGCGAAATTTTACAGACTAAAACAACAGTTTCTGTGATGGGAGGCACTGTAGATTTGAGGGCAACAGATACTGGGAAGTTGCTATCCTATGCCCTCTGAGACATTTTGTGGTAATACAGTGTAGTTAGGGTGAACAATGGCTCATATTGCTTAAATTTTAATCCCTCTGTCACCCAAAAGAAGAAAACTGGCTAGGGGGTACATAAAGACAAAAGCAGTCTTGTTCTTTGTAACAACTGGCTGTCCAAGATATAACGTTGCTCTTATTCACCTGTTTTATATCCACCTCTGGAACGCTCTCCCACTGGACAAACAAAATACCCCTCACATTAGCACATGACACATTTTTTGTGTACAGTTTGTCTTACCGTTGGATGGTAACATTTATGGTATGTCATTATGCAGGAGCAGCAGCTCAGAGTTCTGGTTTTTAATCCAAAATAGAGAGTTTTAAAATGTTTGTGTCCATGTCTCAACAGCAAAAGACTTTGTCAGGAACATGATGGAGAAAAACCCCAAAAAGCGCTTCTCCACTGAACAGGCACTCAGACATCCCTGGTCAGTTGTCCCCTCTCTCTCTCTCTGTCACACATACACAGACACACACATGCACCTACTTGTTTATGGCAGTACCCATTATAGTTTGATGATGATATTGCTCCAAAAATTTGGTTCTTGTTATTGGGGTGCTTTCTGTGCCTATGCATAGCCACGTGGCAGATCTGCGAGATCTGCAGATTTTGCCACAAGACAGACAGGGATATGCAGCACAAGCCGGGGGAGGTCCTGCGGCACGTTGGTGCCTCTGGGCATGCCACTGAGTCCTCCTCTCTGTGGCTTGCTCCTGAAGATGAGCTATTCGCCAAGAGCTCAAGTGCTGGTGGACTAATGTTGTACTTCTTCTGGAGAATTGTTAAGTGATCCTCGAAGCACTTCTTCTGGCCCCCAGCAGATTGTGGCCTTCTAAAAACTGGCCATAAAGGATCTGTCTGGGAAGGTAATGGGCAAGCATACGGATCACATGCCCAACCCAGCTGAGATGTTTGCACGCAAGGGATATTGCAATGCTGGGTGTGTGGGTCTGTTCAAAAATGTACACAAATGACACTGTCTACCCAGGAGACACCAAGTATCCTCTGCAGGCAGCGGATATGGGAGGCCTCTAGAGATCTTATGTGCCTCGGGTAGGGGTTCCATGTTACCAAGCCATACAACAGTTTGGAGAGGCAAACTGCTCTGTACACAGCTGATTTGGTGGAGATGGTGAGATTCTTGTTCTGGAAAACCTTGGACTTGAGCCTTCCAAAAGCTGCTGAGGCTGAGCTGATGTGCACCTGGACTTCCTTCTCAATGTTGCATGAAGGAGACAGGGTGCCACCAAGGTAGGTAAAATATGGGACGATGGCGAGTGGGTGGCCATCGATGGTGAAGGTAGGCATGCAAGGTTGGGGGATGGATATCCTGCACAAGTATTTGTGTTTTTGCAATGTTGATCCGAAGACCGATGGCGCTGTACAAAGATGAGACTGCATTCAGTGTACGCTGTAGGGATTCTGGGGAGTGGGCCAGTAGGGCAAAGTTGTCTGCATACTGTAGCTCCAGAATGCGATGGGCTGTAGTTTTTGTGATGGCCTGAAGGCGCCGGATGTTGAACAGATTACCATCCAGTCTGTACTGAATCTACACACAAGCTTCTGGGTCCCCCCATCAGAGGGACCCAGAAGCTTGTGTGAGAGGACCGTAACACTGGATAGAAACATATTGAATATGGTAGGAGCTAGCAAATACTCTGGCTTGACCCCCACCTCCTTTTAACTCATGAGCAAAACATCTTAATTCAGCATAATATGAGTTTCTGTAATAAGGATCATGAAATTAATCCTTAACTCACAACGAAAAGGAGAATATTCTTCACATTACAATTTGTATTACAAAATGATAACTCATTTCCCTCTGTAGTTCAGCACCAACATAAATCCCAAAATACTCCATTTAACCTGACACATTAACACAATTGGCTAATCAACCTGCACTTTGTACTAACTGCAGTCACATATACCAACATAACACAATGCTAATCAGCTAATAAATGTGCAGTTTAGTGTTTTAAGTGCACAGGCTGAAGTGCTGAATAGTCCCAAGGCAACAAGTTTAATGCAACGGTTCACCGCATTATGTCTCCTGATAGCTAACGTTCAGCATGTGGCTAGCAGCAGCTAACAAATATCATGAGCACCGCTAATGTCACTCTTACCGATGCTCTTTATTCCAGTGCTGAGTGTCGTCGGGGACTCTCAGCTCTCATAAGATGACAACGGTTCGCCAGGGTAACCGCTTGAACACAGTGCTAAACGCCTTTATTTAGCGGACTGCTGCTTTCTCCCTGTCACGGCCGGAGTCGAAAAGGAAGTGCAAATCACCGCGCACAAACTCTGTTCCTGAGCGTTGCCTTCAAGTGCAGTTGGAACATGTTGCATTCAAGTGCGACTCAGAAAAAACATTAAACACATGAAACAACTGATAAAACAACAATTTTTCTCTTAAGCCCATGGTTTAGTCAACCAAGTTTTACACCTGGGTTACACATGCAAGGGATATTGCAATGCTGGGTGTGTGGGTCTGTTCAAAAATGTACACAAATGACACTGTCTACCCAGGAGACACCAAGTATCCTCTGCAGGCAGCGGATATGGGAGGCCTCTAGAGATCTTATGTGCCTCGGGTAGGGGTTCCATGTTACCAAGCCATACAACAGTTTGGAGAGGCAAACTGCTCTGTACACAGCTGATTTGGTGGAGATGGTGAGATTCTTGTTCTGGAAAACCTTGGACTTGAGCCTTCCAAAAGCTGCTGAGGCTGAGCTGATGTGCACCTGGACTTCCTTCTCAATGTTGCATGAAGGAGACAGGGTGCCACCAAGGTAGGTAAAATATGGGACGATGGCGAGTGGGTGGCCATCGATGGTGAAGGTAGGCATGCAAGGTTGGGGGATGGATATCCTGCACAAGTATTTGTGTTTTTGCAATGTTGATCCGAAGACCGATGGCGCTGTACAAAGATGAGACTGCATTCAGTGTACGCTGTAGGGATTCTGGGGAGTGGGCCAGTAGGGCAAAGTTGTCTGCATACTGTAGCTCCAGAATGCGATGGGCTGTAGTTTTTGTGATGGCCTGAAGGCGCCGGATGTTGAACAGATTACCATCCAGTCTGTACTGAATCTACACACAAGCTTCTGGGTCCCCCCATCAGAGGGACCCAGAAGCTTGTGTGAGAGGACCGTAACACTGGATAGAAACATATTGAATATGGTAGGAGCTAGCAAATACTCTGGCTTGACCCCCACCTCCTCACTGAAAATGAAGGTGTATCCTGTTGTACAGCTGCCTCAAGATGTTTATAAATTTTGGAGGAAACCCCAACTTCCCTAGTACTTCCCATAGCAGTTCCCGATGGACAGTGTCAAAGGCCTTTGAGAGATCAATGAAAACAAGTGTTCCCTGCAATTTTCCTGCACCTGTCTAGTGACAAAAATCATATCTGAGATGCTAAATCAATCAAACTTTATTTGTATAGCCCATATTCACAAATTGCAATTTGCCTCATAGGACTTTAACAAAGAGTACAGGCTGTGACATCCTCTGACCTACACCCTCAGCAAGGGTGAGGAAAAACTGCCGAAAAAAAACCTTTTAACAGGGGGAAAAAACACAGAAACCTCCAGGAGAAACTCGTGTGAGGGATCCCACTCCCAGGGATGGACAGAAGTGCAATGGATGTCACATGTGCACAACACAGCAACATTGCCACACTGGGATTCAATCAAGGCCAGGACTCTTGTTGTTCCTGAGTCCTGTGATGGCTTTCTGTACCTCTGAGAAAGAGGGAGTGGAGTCCAAATTGCTGACAGGGGGCAGGCAGGGGAGGTCCAAGAGTGTGTTTATTTGGGTTGGGTTAGAAGTGTTCAGAAGGGTTTTTGAAGTGCTCCACCCAGGATCACTTCCAGGATGTCCAGGATCTGCTGTTTGTCCTTGAGGTGGGTGGAGCCATCTGATCTGACCGGTGCTAAAGTCTTCCTCTGTGGGCCATAGATAGACGTGATGGCATCACAGAATACATGGGTGTTGTTGGTGTCAGTGTGATGCTGTATTTCACTAGCTTTTTTCGACCACCAGTCGTTCTCCATGGCTCTGAGGGTACACAGGGTTTCGGTCCTGATGGTGTTATAATGAGCCTTCAGTGAGGTGGATTGGGGGTTGGATAGGTAAGCTGCAGGCTCCTTTTGCTTTGCCAGAAGAAGCTTGTGAATACCCGGAGCACTGTTGTAAAACCAGTCTTGATGTCTACGTGTGGTGTACTCAGTAGAATCTACTGCCGCTTGGTGAATGGCAGTACGCAGGCTACTCCAAGTGGGGCTAATGTTGTTGCCAGTTGGTGTCTCTGGGATGCACGACAGCTGGTTTGTAATCTGCTCCCTTAGCTGTTGGATGGTATCAGTAGACTTCAGTGCCTCACAGTTAAACTTCCGATACTGAGCTGTTTTTCCTAGAGTTCCAGGTTCAGGTTAGCCCTGATCAATCAATGGTAGTCCAACAGTCGGCCCCACGCATGGCCCTAGTGACTCGCACCTCCTTCCTGTCAGCTTGGCAGACAATGTAGTTCAAGGAGTGCCAGTGTTTAGAGCGGGGTGTTACCAAGAAATCTTGAATTTGTTCTTTAGTTGGAACAGGGTGTGACGACCAGTTGATTTTCAGAGCAAAGAGTGAGGAGACAGAGACCATTCTCATTCAACTTGCCAACACCATGCTGACCAAGCTCATCCTTCCATAGTCCACTGTTCGAGCCCACCCTTGTGTTGACGTCTCCAAGAAGATTGAGCTTGTCAGTGGATGCTGTTTTACTGATGGCGGCTGATAGAAGATTTCCTTGGTCTCAGAATCAGCATCCAGTGTTGGAGCATAAGCGCTGATGAGGGTGGCATAGTGGCTTTTACTGAGGGGAACACGGCAGGTCATCAGCCTTTCACTAATGCCAACTGGGGATTCCGTGCTTTTTTGCAGTAGACTTGTCCGCACAGCATACCCACTCCATGGAGACGTTGGGAGCCTGACGTATACAGTGACGTAATGACGTGGCTCCCTTTAGCATCCTCACCTATGGAAAAGCAAACTGGTTCTCAGCTGGTTCGCAAGTTGAATCAGTTGTGAACCATTACCAGCACTGGCCACGAACTAGCACTAGAACTGGTTTGGTGGAAAAGGGGTAACTGACTTGGCTCCTCCCTACATTTTCCAGTGGCATGCAGAGCATGACGACCTTCTGCAGAGAGGAGTTGCAAGACACTGCCAGAACACTAGTCTTTTAGTGACTACCTTATGAGGGTTGCCTCCACAGATTTACTCCCGTAGCCATAGCACTTAGACGTGCACCCATTAGACATTGGGGGTTTTTGTTCGGAATGACCTTCTCCTACATGGATTGCCATCCCTGTCTGGGCCCCATCTGCCCATGCTATTTACCCATAGTTGGGGCAGCAGTTGACAGGTGCTAGGGCGTGTCCACACAGTGGCAGGCCTGCACACCGTGTCTCTGGGGCCCACGGCTGGTCCGAGATCCCTCGCAGTTTAGCCTGGGACCGCAAGGTAACCAGTTTCCGTGCGTGGCCACTAGGAGAGACTGCAGGAGTTTTGGTGGTGGAAAGGCTGTGTACCGGCAGGAGGAGGCTTATGCTCTCTGCTCCCCTTTTCGCCCTCTGTGGAGAGGGCTAGCAGGGGTAGTTGTAGCTGATAGCAGAAAGTAGCAAGCAAAAGCGACATGCAGCAAGTACTAACTGCAGGCACCCCTGCCACAGACCCACTGCATAGACGTGTCGCAGCCCTGTGCGCAAGCAAGCACACACGCACACGCGCACACACACACACATACACACACACACGCACACACCTACACAAACACACACACACACACACACACTTGTAGTGTGTGTGTGGCTTAACTGCAAATTACTTGCAGTTAAGCCACAAAATCCTCATATGGTTAATTTTGGAGCCAAAATTTCAAATTCAATTCAAATGCACTAAATTCTATGTTTTAATTGTAGGATTGCAGGAGACACGGCTAGAGACTTGGACATTTATCATTCTGTCGGTGAACAGATGGAGAGAAATTTTGCCAAATCCAAATGGAGGGTAGGTGCTGCTGGCTCACCAACAACTAATTCACAATTTACAGTGCCTTGCAAAAGTAAGAGTCACCCCTTGGCATCTTTTTGTGTGTTTCTGCCTCACAGCCTGGAAAATTGATAGTTTGAGGGTTTGCATCATTTCATTTACAGAACATGCCTACAACTAAAGTTTTTGTGAAGCAAAAGAAAACTTTAATGTGCATAAGTATTCACCCCCACAAGTACTTTGTGGTGCCACCTTTTGTGGCAATTACAGCTTTGGATAAGTCTCTACGAGGTCTCCACATTTAGCCACTGGGATTTTTGTCCATTCCTCAAGGTAAAACTGCTGCAGCTCCTTCAAGTTGGATGGGTTCCACTGGTGAATGCCAATCTTCAAATGGGGGATCATCAAAGATTTGGATATATTTTTATGACCTAACCCTGACCTGTACTTTAACAACTTTGTCCCTGACCTGTATGGAGAGCTCCTTGGTAGAAAACCAAGGGCTGAATACTTTTGCAAGGCTGTGTATGTAACAGAACTAGACAGCAGAAAAAAACTGAATAGAATTTGCATGTTTTCATGCAGTTCTTGTTAAAACTGATTCAAAGAACAAACTGAATATAGTTTTGACCAAATCCCTCACCTTTATCATGATGAAAGTTTTTCACTTTTATAAGAGAGGACAGGCTGCTGGTATGTTGTAATAATTGATGTGTAGACAAAAAAAAATCAGTCAGCAGATGTCTTATAGTCACTTTAATATCAGTTGTCAGAAACGTAACTCTTCTCATACATGTTTTTTTTCAACAGCAAGCCTTCAATGCAGCCTCAGTAATCCATCATATGAAGAAACTGCAGCTGTCCCACAGTGAGTCCTCCCCTTTACCCCTCTCCATGCCCGGTATCATGGTGCAGTCCTCCTCCCAGGGTGACCTGAAGACCTTGAGACCCTGCAACAATGATGCTGCCCTTGACTCTAATGGGAATCCCATCCAAGCTGCCAGTAATGTCTCTGGCAGTAATTCTCAGTCAGGCAGAGCTCTCTGTCCACCACTAAGAGGCAGTCACAGTCAGCCTGCTCATACGCTTGCTGTTGATGAGTCAACAGAGGTTCACAGCTTTCATTCTGAGGAAGATGCTATTTTCAGGCCATCCAGGAGGTGAGAGCTGCTGTCCTGTTCCAGCTGTAAGAAAAAAATGCAGTTACATATGATAAGTAAAGCTGGAGGTCTAGAATTATTTGTTAATGTGTAAAGTTGAGTTTAACCAATTTGGAGAACCTATTGGAGAGTTACATATAAAGAAGTCTGGAACATTTTTTAAGGATTTTTAAAAATTTCTTCTAAAATCATTAAACACTTTTAGCAAAACTTAATTTTAAACAGTTGCGTAAATTTACTGTGTTTCACATATTTTATCAGCATTAAGTTGTTATATTAAGTCAATAACAGTCAACAGTCATTCATTTAGACAATTTTTATGTCTTCATTGCTTTGACTAAATTCTGGTGATATGTGTTGCAGCATGGATGCTGTGGCTCAGAGGAAGGACCCGCCGCTCCAATCTGGAGTCTGCTCTGTCATGTGATTAGCAGGTTAAACAGACAAGATGACGATGCTCAGTGGCGCTCCTTTTTGTTTGAAGGTGTCGGCACATCAGCTCACATCAGTGATTTCATGTCTGTTGTCTTTTCTGGATGTAGGAACATACACAGGTTATCTACACAGCAAAGCACAGCACTCCACTGTAGCACAACTATATGAACTTTCTTTGTGCAGTTAACAGCACATTAAAACAGACATAAAAACTAAGTCATGTGGACAAATTATGCTTACATTGTACAAATTCCTGTATTTACAGTAGCATTTATTATCTGGATCTATGGTCTATTCTTATACCTATATTTATATTAACTATCTTGTATATTCTGTCAACATTCCATAAATATACATTGGCTTTAAATAGCTTCAGGTGAGATATAACGAGAAAACGTAAACGTTACTTAAACTTTTTCTATATAGCTATAATAACAACTAAATAATTCAATATTGGACACTGACAAACTAATTGAAGTGTTTGAATGGTTTTGAAAAGTTTCAGCAGATGCTGGCTACAGTGGTGGTTAAAAATGTTTTTGAGATGTTGGTCAGTCTGTTCCAGTCTAATGAATGTGATATCTCAGAATCACCTTTTGGGAGTGTCTTTCAATTTGGCACAAATATTTACTTGGACCGAAAGGTGTACTGTTTTTTTTTAATTTTTGTGGTCATTCTAAAGTCATGAAACATCTAATAATTAACGCACAAGTTATGACCACATATATTATAATAAAACATTTTTACCATTTTACCATCTGTCTGTGTACCTGTCATATCTATGTATGTGAGAAAAGAGATAGACAGATTCTTTAATTTATCCTAAAATTACACAGATGGATTATTAAATCCAATTTCTACTCAACACAAAGACGATGGGAAAACGATTTGATTCGACTTTATTTTGAGACAGAGGCATTCACACAGTAACCAGGTGTTACATTGTACTCTCAATAAAAATGTAGTAACTACTGTGATGTTGAATGTATAGATGGAGTAGCATCCTGAGCTCTTGAAGCATAAAGAGAAAAGCAAATTATTAAATATTAGAAAATGTTACAAACAACATATATAACAAACAATTCAAAAAAATACAGAAATAGTAGTAAATACACTAATAGATAGTGGTGGTAGGTATCAATCTATTAGATAGTAGACAGGGTTTCCGCTATATGTACATTTATACATTTGCACCACCATGGCAAATTTTATATATATATATATGTGCCCATAAATATATATATATATATATGTGGGCACAAAATTGGAGTTTGAAATGACATGAAATGTCATGAAAATGCAAATAGCCTTATTTTCTAAAACCAACCCCAGAGTCACCACCTGTGGCTGTGACGTTACTGTGAAAGACGAAGACAGACGACAGTCCGAAGTACAGAGAGCGAAAAGGGTAAAAGAAAGGTACCTGAGCTAGGTTAAGTTTGATGCATCATTGTTCAAACCTGTGACGACCCTAATGTTTAAGATGAATTACAGAGTCGGGAGATTTGTTTTTTGATTTATTTTCTAATACAGAATAGGCATTATTTGAATGACTGATAGTTTATTTTGCATAAACGTTCTCACATGAACACATGAATTGAACATTTAGTGGTGAGACGTAGCTCTACCCCACTCGCCTGAAAATGGTTCGGTCGGTTTCGCCAGTCTAAATAACGTCACAGTGTTTCCCATGTGTGCATTCAGCAACGGCGCACCAACGCTGCTGCTTTAAATAACAGGAGTTTGTTCATTGTTTTGTCACATATTGTTCAGTGTCAGTTTGTCCATTTAATTCCAAAAACTGTCACAGTGAAGAGCAGCTCAACGACCAATCTGTGTCATTTATTAGCTCCTGCTCCTATGCTGCACAACTGAGCTCAGAGCAAAGAAGCTGAATGCTTACCCATTTAATGTGTCTACATCAGAGTTTAACTGGGAGTCTAAATTTAAAGAAAATAAACAAGAGCTGTTGTTCTGAAACATTGTGTCTATCCATTGATGTCCTGTAAGTAAGTTTTAACAGCCACTTCAGTCTTTTTATAGATGTGTCATTGGGGAAGACATTTATCCCCAATATTCATCTGAAAGAAAGCGTTTGAACTCTGTCAACCTTTAAACTCTTTCAGAGTATATACAAAAATGAAGATTTCTGATTAGCTAATGGATCCCCCACCACATTGCACTTAATTACTCTTATAACTTTATTTTAGGTTATTTTATACAGAAGAGAAGCCATTTGCATTTTTCAACTCCAGATTTCCCACATGTCTTTTTCAGTAGGATGTGTGTATAGCCTGTAGTGTTAGTATGAAGTGGCATAGTGACAGCAGCTGCACATGCTAATCCGAGGGCATCTTGCTACCTCTTAGTCTTTGCAGGCGCTCAGATCGTGGGCTTTTTTACGAAGTTTGGACAAAAGATCTTTGAGGGTGGCATCGAGTCCTTCCAGCTTTGTTGACTTCTGAAGGATTTGGTCCTGAAGCAACCTCAGGGAGTCTGCTTTACCTGGGGAAAGAAGAGTACCGGTATAGTAACCCAGGGATGTAATGAAAACACTTCAGTCTAACTGGTTATCACCTTTCAGGATTAGTGCTCCAACCAATGACACCAAATTCAGAAACTATGGATTCGCAACAAGGACTTGTGAAGATATGTTTTTTTAAGTACCTTCCAAATCCTTTGTCATGTTTGCAGTGGTGTTGGCCAGAACTCCAGCATCCTGCTGCAGCTTTGCTAGCCTATCTCCAACCAGCCCCGCCTCTCCACTAGACCCACTGGCTGCAGCCTGATTTTTAAGAAGGTCCAGCTGCTTCTCCAAGGACAACAAGTCCTAAATATACAGATACACATGGACACAGAGACCTCCCACATTAGTTCATCTTAATATCTTTATACTTAATCACAATAAATACATGCTCAACAAACTGACGAACTCTCACATAACATGAATTCTTTTAGCCTCAAGCTAAAAGAAATTAACTTGCTGTTAAATTCTTTTAGCTTGAGGCATCAAAAACTCTTCTTGAAATCAGCCCCTAAATCTAGGTTAAAAAGACTGCTCTTTTCCTGTACTTATGATTGAGCTCTTTTAAAACTCTTTTATTTGCACTTTTATTCTAGTTTCTATTTTTTTCTTTCTTTCTATTTTTCTGTATGTTGTTTTTTATTTATTTTTAAATTGTTTCTTAAATTTTATGTTTTAATGTGTCAAATTGCATATTTTTTGCTCTTTTGTTTGTGTAAAGCACGTTGAGTTGCCCCTCGGTATGAAATGCTCTGTATAAATAAAGCTGCCTTGCCTTGACACAGCAGTTAAAAATACTGAAGACTGCCAGTGGCTGGAAATCCTTTACATGGAGCCCTGATTCTAGACAACCCTCTTATAGTCAATGTTAATATTTCCAAATGAAACAGTTATAATAGATATCTCACCTCATTTGCAGCAGCTGCTCCATCCGTAGCATTGTTAGCATTTTTCAGTGCATCCTGGGCCTTCTGGCTTCCATTCTGCAGCAGATCTTTTAGCTTGTTTAGTTGGGGTTTCATCTGTTTTATTGGCATAGAAACATCATCCAGAGCCTTCTCTGCAGGGGTTATCTGATCCTTAGCCTGCATGAAAAGAACCACATGATAATTCGGTACAATAACTAGCAGGTGTTCTGCAATACTCCACATCTTAAAAATCCAACGCTCACTACCTTAGTCAAGTTGTTGTTCAAATTGTCTATGAGATCCATGCTGTTCTGCAGTTTGTCCCCAAGGGCAGAGAGGGAATCTTGTGTTGAGTTAAAGTTCCCCAGCAGCCCGTCCACATCTGCCTTTACCCCAATGGCTGTATCCCTGTGAATGTGCAATCAGACTAATTATGTTTTACATTCTGTATGTGTTATTATTACTACCAAATCATAGCAGAGCACACACTCAGCTCATACAGAGGAAAGCTGAAGCACCTGATTGTCTTTCAGAAAAAAATGAAAGGACAACATATTATATACTCTCAAATGATTCAAACATAGGTCAAAAGACTAATGCATGCCCAAAGTGTCTGTGCCGGGAGCCTTCACACTTCATTTTGGATCAAAGTACAATTCTTGTAATTCTGATATTTGATTGGTTAATCTGAAGCAGAAAAACAGATAGTCTCTGATTTTACCATATTATTCAAATTAGTCTGAGGTCAAGAAAATTGCAACATCCGGATAAAATAGTCACTTATTCCCATTGTTTATTCAAAATGACTGGTGCATTAGCAAGCAGAGACAGACGCAAGACGAGTGGGATACCACAACTACATTTGACTAAGTATCTCTTGATTCTTCTCGCCTTTTCTCCCACATCATGTGTATTCTTTCCATCCCTGTACATGTCTCTTCACCTCTTCACCATGTCTCTTCACCACGAACCTGTGCACATCACCCCCGTAACAGCTCCAATCTCATCTACTCTCCTCGATCCTCTCAGGTTCAACACCTTATTGAAGGGGGCTCGTGGAACTGCCAATCTTCAACACGCAAGGCAGATTTTATTTCTGGCTATGCCTCCTCCCAGTCACTGGACTTCCTTGCTCTCACAGAGACCTGGAAAACCCCTGACAACACCTCCACTCGTGCGGCCCTGTCCTCAGCCTACTCCTTCACCCCCCCCCCCCCCCCCCCCCCCCCCTTCACCACGAACCTGTGCACATCACCCCCGTAACAGCTCCAATCTCATCTACTCTCCTCGATCCTCTCAGGTTCAACACCTTATTGAAGGGGGCTCGTGTATCTTTTGAATTTCATGCAATTTCCTGTGACTCACTTGGTGAAATTAAATCCACCAGGCCCTTTTGGGGACTTCTTGGAGGAATTAGATGTCCCAACATCCCCGAAGGTGGCCCTCCTCTAGTACTACTTGATGACTTCAACATCCACACAGAGAAGTTAACCTCACAGCTGATATTTATGCTATCCTCTTTAAATCTTTCCCTTGCTCCCTCTCCCCCACTCACAAAGCTGGCAACCATCTAGACCTAATATTCACCAGACACTGCTCGACCACAGAGCTTTCTCTCACTTCTCTTCATGTCTCCGACCACTTCATATCCTATTCTCTCCTGCTTGTAACCCCCAACCCCCATTCTGCAACTTATACTGTCCCTGTTCGCCACAACCTCCGCTCTCTGTCACCCTCCTCCCTCACCTCAGCTGTCTTATCAGCTCTCCCTGCTGCTGACACTCTCGTCAACACCCTGCCCTCCTTTCTGGAGTCCCTCTGTCCTCTCACTTCCTGCCCTGCTTGCCCTGCTCGCCCTACCCACCAGCGCCATGGCTATCAGATTCAGTTAGGTCGCACAGAACTTCTCTGCAAGCATCCGAAAGGAAATGGTGTAAATCCAAGCACCCCAATGAAATAAATCTCTTCTTTCATGTTTTTCTGCCTCCTTATCTGACACCAAAGCAACTTTCTTTGAATCTACAATTCTTTCTTTCCAAAAAATTAGAACGTGCTATCTTCACCCAACTTTCAAACTATCTTAATAATAATAATCTTCTTAACCCTCTTGAGTCTGGTTTCAAGGCAGGGAGCCTGCCCTCCTAGACACAGTCAACCACACGGTCCTCCTCTCTACTCTCAGACAACTAGGAATCTCAGACTCAGCACTGGCCCTGTTCGCATCCTACCTTAAGGGTCGCACCTACAGGGTCACATGGAAAGGATCTGTGTCAGATCCCTGCAACCTCATCCACCTCCAGAACAGAGGTAACAGAGGTAATTTTGAGATGGTTTTCAGCTCACAGTTGTAAAGATTGAAAAGATATGAGTTACCTTTGGCTTTGAGTCAGCTTCAACAAGTCTAATAATTCTTCTCTGACTTCTCTTATCACTATATTTTCTCTCTCCGCTGCTGCCTAATGATTGACTGACTGCGTAATTGCCAAATGTTGAGTTTATATCTATGTTGTCATAAAAAATATCACAACATAGATATAATAAATTTAATATTTATGTATATTTAATGAGAAATTCAAAGGTAAACAAGCAAGAGTGTAATAACAGGTTTAAGAAGACACTGTTCTGTTTCAGACAACAGCCTGAAATTCAATGACAGTAGAGGTGTCCTGATACTAATACTGGTATCTGTATCAGACCAGATGCCAGTCTCAAGTACTCATATTTGTATTTGCAAAAACACTCTGACACTCCACACCCGATACTTTACTTTTAGGTGACATCAATACTTCTGCTCCTACTCGGCATTGCCGAGTATCCAAATAGTACTGGACTTAAGTACCAGTCTGGAAAAAAAGATATCGCGACACCCCTTAAGTGACAGTATTGTAGTTGTGGAGTATGAAGACCCACCTGGCATCCTGGGCCTCCTTCAGCAGTTTCCTGGCCTTTTCCAGCTGCGGCTCAGCCTCCTTTAACACTGCTGTGCTATCTGGTAGATTGGCTGCTAGTTTCTTCAGCTCATCCAGCTTTCTCTTCAGAGCAGCCAGGTTGAGTGGCAGCTTAGCTTTCAAAATCCAGTCGCTTACCTCCTGGATGTGGGTCAGGTTGGAGGCTGGGTCTGTACAAAAAGGGGAAAGGAAAGGTTAGTGGTGACAACAGTTGAAAATGTGAACCTTCATTCTACCTCCAATGCAGTCATGTAGCTACACCAGTTCTCACCTGATAGAAAATCTTTGAGGTCTTTCACAACGTCACGTGTTCCTTTTAATTCATCTTCTAGCTCATCTCTTGTCTGCTTCATTTTATTGGACAGCTTCTCTGCAGACTGTCTCACCTGATTGGTTGTCTCCTGTGTGTCCTGGAGCTGTAGGGACATTATAGGAAGTTAATACTTCTGAATCTATGAACACTATATTTATAAATCATTTAATAATACTGGAGAAAATCTACAGTGTGATTATGCCTATGAAGCTAACAGAGGAAAGAAAAAATTCACATTTAGGGAATTTGCACCTTCTCTGCAGCATCTGTGATCTTTGCAGAAAGCTGGTCCAGTTGGTCCTTTACATGCTTCGAATCAGCCTTTGCCACCTTGCTCAGAGGCAGTGCACCCACACAGTCTTTTCCACTTTTACAAACTAGAGCTTCCCCCAGTGGACAAATCTCCCCTCCCTCACACTGAAGAGGGGTGCAGGGTTCTGATCGGACACTGCCACAAACCTAAAAGACAAAATAGACAAGACAAGAGGCAAATATGGTGATGTAAAGGAAAGAGCTTAGTTTCTTTTAACAAAACGCTATTAGTGACCACAAAATGTGCAGTGAACACAAATAGTCCTCTGAGAATAATCCCAATTTCCTGCCATGACTCTCTTTAATTTACAGATCATCTCTACATGTCAGCAGACATTTGTCCAGCAGATGGGGGAGATAATTTACGTAGTTATGCAACGTAACTTTTGGGGCTAAATGAAACAAGGTGCATTATCTTGATGCACTGAAATGGATTAGATCTGCTATTTACCTGTTTGGCAACAGGAGTGAGATCAGGTTGGGAAGTCATGCTATGGTTCAGTTTGTTTATATCTCTGGTGTTAGCTGGCTGCACTGTGCTGTAAAGATCCTTGGTGCCTTCCCTGTTGTCGGCTGACTCCTTCACAGTGTTTTTGCTGGTATCAACCTTCTTAGTTGCATCAGCTGACTCCGCGTAGGCATCCTTGATGGCGGAAAATACTCCTGAATGGGACAGAGAAGTCAAAATATACAATAATTTATACACATGTATGTATATGTGTATATTCCCACCCATTGTCAGTTTAGAGTTTCTAGTTAACCAAACTCCAGCCTGCATGTGTTTGTGTAAAACTGAGACCCCTATTTAAGACAATTTTATTTTTTCATTAAAAACAGCAAGAAGAAAGACATCTGCTTTTGTGTACTGGTTTCTGACCTGCATTGTTAGGACCAGTGGAGTTTTTAATGGAACTTTTCTTGTCTTCATACAACACAGTGAGGCTGTCCAACAGAGTCTGAAGCTTCTCCAGCTCTTTGTCCAGACCAGGTGTTCTTGTCAGGGGTGGAAGGTCAGCATCAATGTTGTCCACTTGTTCTCTGTGAGAAGACAGTAAAACTTCCATTAGGCAGCAATCTAAATTAGTCCATACAAGAGTTAGAATTGCATTCATAAGTATCAGCCTTTTGAAAAGCTGATTAATGTATGATTTCTTAACAAAATTAATTAAAATTCGAATTCTTACCTCAGCCTGTCAAGCTCGGACAGAGCATCATCGATCTGCTTGACAGAACTTGGTGGAAGGATGAGAGGATCCTGTATCAGTTTCAGTCTGGCCTCCAAGGCCTGAATAACAGGCACAAAATCTCCAAGATCAACATCACCGCCAGGACGAGAAGGAAAGCGGCGAGAGAGTCTCTCCAAAGCTAAGCTGAGGTTTTGTCTCTGGTTATCCAGTGTGAAGAAGCAGGAAGGACACATCTCACAGGTAGGGAAGGATTCACAGTGTCCTGGACTGCAGGATTCACAGCGAGTTCCAGTGATGCCCGGCCGACACAAACAGTCTCCTGTCTGCCTGTCACAGACCTCAGGAAGGGTTCCATCTGGATCACAATGGCACGCTGTGGATGTAAAAAGATTTTTTAAAAGTGGTTCCACAGCTGGACCTTGCGTGCAAAGAAATATGATAGTATGCAGTGGATTAAATGAGTAAAGTTGTGAAACAACGTTAGAGTGAATTGTGAATATTTGCACTGCTGATCATGGAGCCACATACATTTGTCTATTGAGTACATGAGTCCATCCTTTACACATACAAAACTGTATCATCATTTTGCACATTTTATTTGTGAGAATACTATAGTAAACTAGCAGCACTGGCCATCACCGCCGTCCGACACAAATTCTGTTTTTATTTATACAGTGAATTAAAAAACAATACAAACATACAATAAGACAGTGGGAGCCATATTCGCCAAGTTGAGGTTTTCTTGAAGATGACATATTCCTGTATCATGTTTTTAATAATGCATCGAAATAACTTTTACCTTTGGGGTCGTGATGACTTACAGTTGTACAGCCTTCCTAGCATTAAGCTGAGTAGTGTGGTGATTCTGTTTTTGGCTTTGCTGTGTTTTTGGCGCCATCGTGTGGTGGTTGTTTTGTTGTGTTTTCCTTCCTATCTTGCCTGCAGTGTCTGAGTTGCTGGAAGCGGAGTTGGGTTTTCTCCTGATGGCAGCTGATGATACTCACCTGTTGCTGTAAGGAGACTAGAGCCTCATCTGCCTTTGTGTTTTTTTTGTGAACTCTTTATTAAAGACTATTACTTCAGATCTCCGCCTCTGCACACTCCTTGAGATCCTAGCCTAAACCCACTTGAGACTTAATCGTGACAAGTAGGATCTTTAGGTTCTCGTCGTTGTCAAGCTTAATGCTAGGAAGGCTGTACAATAATAGTGGTTATTGTTGTAACTGATGAACTTTAAAATTGGGAAAATAAAATTAGATTGAACAAACCTTGCCACTACCAATGTCATATACATTTTGTGAATAAATAGACTTACTTGAATTAACTGAATGAAGCACAGCAGTGAGATTGGTACAACAATAACAGGCCAATGGATGACATGGGAGAATGTGCAAAAGCGGAAAATCAGTTGGAAGGATATGTGGGCAATGGAAGTGAGCAGGTTCACTTTCCTTATTCGAGCATCCTATCTATGATGTCCTTCCTACCCCTCAAAACACAGCTGCGACAGCTGAACAGAGAGAAATCTTGGGATATGACCTAAGTTTAAAAATGGCCGGAGTTCTCCTTTAAACATATTTAGTGTGGCTGAAACGGGAAAGAAGCACTTGCTGTATGTCAGTAAAAAATTAAATGGAGAGCAGTATCCAAAAGATAGGTTGACTCACGTTGACAGCCTGAGAGGGGGTCTCCATAAGAGTTCTCTGGGCATTTGGTACATGTCCGGCCTCCAAAACCTGTTCTGCAGTGACACTGACCTGTCACCTGGAAGAACCAAGATAGAATTGGAGGATTAGAAGGAAGTGGCACTTCCAGTAGCTGCGTGCCAGTGATAATAACCCTCCTGATTCATTGCTTTTGTCCATACATTTAATTTGATTGTTTTACTGCAGTTTAATGTATACATTTAAAATAAAGTGATTGTTAATAACTCGCTGTTTGGATAGTATCTATTGACGCATCTGCTTTGTTTCCTTACTATTTCAAATGATAATAACCCAAAACTTGTAAATTCTACGGAGGTGATACCTGGTCACAAGTGTCACTGATGGACCTTGTGATATCACAGTTGCAGGGTTCACATTGTCCTGACAGGAATGGTTTCCAGTAGCCTTTTGAACACGTTTCACAGGTCTGGCCGTGGAAGTGGGAACGACAGGGACACTGACCTGTCAGTGGGTCACAAACATCTGACAGGGACCCATCCGGAGAACAGGAACACTCTGGACAGCAAGAGTAACACCATAATCAGGTGAGGTACCACACCCTTTAATCAACTTTACACTCAGGACAGTACAGAAATATTTCCCTGAGCAAGGACGTTGTACTATTCCAGGTTTAACTGAAAACAGGAAGAGCAAGAAAAGAAAAAGAAAAAAATAAGAAACAAAACTCACTGATGCAGCCAAAAGGGTTTGAATTGCTCAAACCATAGAAGCCACTTTTACATCGGTCGCAGCGGGGACCCTCCACATTCACCTTACACTGACATGAGCCTGTGCTGTCATCACACTGGCCCCCATTCACTGTCCCCTCAGTACTGCAGATACAACCTGGTAGCAACACAGCAGCACAAACATGAACCATTCCCTACAGATTCTAACTATATAAAAAGATTTTACACATTTCTGGAGAATATAGTTTGAAGTAAGCCTCATCATAAAGGCACTGTCCACTGACTTAAATAACTTTGTTACAGATTTTTTTTTATTTCACTTACGAATGCAGGCATCAGGACGGTCCATTCTGCTGCGGGGGTTTGGTTGGTATCCTGGGGCACAGTGGTTGCACTTTGGCCCTGTGGTGTGGTGCATACAACCCTCACACACACCCCCACTCTGTCGCCCACTGGCCTCGTACACTGCCTGGTCAAAACGACAGCGGTGGGCATGGTTGTTGCACTCACAGCCTGAGGACAGTAAGAAGAGGATAAATAGAGTACATCCACCCATTCTTTAGCTGCATCTCCTTATCCTTGAAGGTGGCGTGGTGGCCACAGTCTGTCCTGACTGAAAATAGGTGAGAGTCCAAAGTCAACCACAGGACTTACACATAGAAATAATAGAAATCTGCCGAACCAGCATTACTTTGGTAACCCTCATAACCCCTAGTAACTCACATAAGGTTTGGATTTATAACTAAAATAAAAACAATAATGGTAATATATTTGCTTTAAAGTGACTTTCAGATATTGCAAAGACACTCCACATATGAAAATAATTTTAAAAATGACTGTTATGTTAGGTTGCTAAGTGGGATATTTTTTTTTTTACTTTTTCAGATGCTGAGCATGTTTTGCTGCAGTCTGATGTGCCATGATGTGTTACAGCTGTAGGTGATGGCTTACGTTTGCAGGTATGAGTGTTCCCCTCCTCTGCAGGTTTCCAGGGCAGATCGTTGTAGAGATCGTCACAACGCTCACAGTTTATGCCTGCTGTGTTATGCTGACAGTCACACTGAGGATTCACCTGCGAAGCAACACGTTTCATGAAGAGCTATATTAATAATGGTCAGCTAATTCAGGTGGTGTCTAAGGAAACAGAAAAATTTCTATCTTTTCAATAAGTGAAATAGATGTTGATTAAAGCCCACAAAAACAAAACTATACAATAATCTTTGCATCTTAAAGAAAGCAGTTTCCATGGAAACCTTTGTAAACAGTATAAGCTATCAGTACATTCATCCACAATCACTCCCAGACACCTACAAAAAAGAAAATAAAAACAATTTCTTGTAAAAAAATATCCCTCTTGTTTACCACCACAGATATACTGGAGTGTAGTCCAGTATATCAGAGCACCAAATACAAAGACATGGTAGATACAGGAACATGTGTATCCTAGCATATAGTGCAAAAAAGGTAGCAGGAACAAACAGCTTTCCATTCAAAGCGAAAAGCATAAATTCTTCAGTATTTCGTAATTTTTCATTCTAAACACCTAAGCTATTCAACACCTGCAAACATACTTGTATGGCATTGGACAGTGGGTTGTTGTAGTCTTCTGGCAAGCACCGGTTGGCGTGTCCATGGCACATACAGCTGCCCATCACCCTCATCTCCTTCAGGGCGTAAAACCTACTGAGAGCTCTGCCTGGTAGATGTGGGACATCACCCAGCATTGTCAGTCTTACCCTCAGTCCCGTTAACCCTGACACCTCTGTGAATTAGATACTGTCAGTCAGTGGACAAAGACCTTAAAGACCTTAAACGACCTTCATTCTTCATCTTATCAGTCAGAAGAAAGAAACTGTTACCTTCAATTTTTTGGCTTTTAGGAGCTGGCACATAAGCATACAGCTGCAAAGGACTGAACTCAATCTAAAGAGGGGAAAAAAGGATTAATTTGATGTGTACCAACAGTTTTCACTGTGAGTTTTACTCTAATGTTGCAAAATGTAATGAGACTGCACCTGTCTTTCTCAACTCTATACATGATGTCTGTGTTATCTTTAAAGCTGGTAAATGATTGATTTGTGTAAATGATTGACATTTACACAACATTTACAATTCTAATAATCAGTGTATGACTATATCAGCCAAAATTATCAGATATATTTCCACAATACATTGTTTGTTCTTTTTTTATTTTAACTTGTCCTGTCCAGCTTATGGGCATGTAGTGTGGGAGATCTAAGTGCTCCGTTTTGCCTGACAGTTTTTACTCTGCAACAGGAAGGAGACTTCACTCAGTCTCACCTGTTGCTTAGTCTTTACCTTATCTAACGTGAATGCTAGTAATTGGATTTTATTTGTACATGTGGAGGGAGCAGGGTATTGGACCAAGGTAGATTAGGGGTAGGGGGTGAAAAAGGGACAAGAAGAGGAGTAAAAAAAGGAATGAAAGAAAACAGACAAAGGAACAAAGAGAGCATAACAAACAATCCACCAGCAGCCAGGATGATAATAATCGTAATATAATTATTAATACTATGAATACATTAATACAAATAATACCAATACCAATAATAACAATAACACGATAATAATAATAACACTACACTGTTAGTTCTTACCGTGTGGTCTTGATAGGGGTTTGCTCCAGTAGGGGATAGTGTATGGCAGAATGTTTCATCCAAGGAGAGGGGCGTCCTTGTTGGGACAACAGGAAAAGTTCTTTGACAATCTGCAGCCATGTAGATGATGGGCTTCCATGTCCTGCCATTATCCAATGTCCTCTCTATAACCAATGCATTCGGACGTGGGCCCTGCAAAACAAAAACAACGAGTAAAGATAAGATATAATAATAATACAATGTATTGACATATCAGTGTTTGGGTGGCATATAATTTTAAATTATATTAAAATTAAATATATTTTTAAATGGGTGTGTATCATTTTTCAAGATTAACAAAACCAAACTTAGTAAAAAGGATAACAACATATTTTCCAATATTTTCAAATACATAGAATGAGAAAATGGAATGTTAGAATGGAAATTTTCATTTCAATCATACCTTGAAGCTCAGCACTAGGTTGTCAAGCTGGAATAGGTTGTCAAGGTCCAACTGGAGAGTGACTGGGCTCACCTCTACAGGACAAACAAGAAGAATAAGTTTAGATTAAATTAATGTCTTCTACTGATATAAAGGGGAAAATTGCAAAGAGATAATGAACTTCTTCTTTCTTTCTTTCTTTCTTTCTTTCTTTCTTTCTTTCTTTCTTTCTTTCTTTCTTTCTTTCTTTCTTTCTTTCTTTCTTTCTTTCTGCCTGTCTGCCCGTCTGTCTGTCTGTCTGTCTTTGTCTCTCTCACCTTTCCTGGACTGCCACCATCTATCTGGTCCATAGGTAGACAGGACATCCTGGACAGTGTGGGCCAATGGACCATTTGGGTTCCTGGAGTCACATGGACAACACTTCATCCTCCCCTAAGAAATAAAAACATGGCAAATAATGCATCTGCACCGTTACATTGTAATATGTGGCACCTGCATGTTTGGAGTTGCGTTGCTGAGTGTGTTAAGTATTTTTTTTTTTGGATAGACCCATGAACCAGAGACCAGCTGTCTCCCTGAAATCACACAATGCTTAGAGGGACAGACATCAATATCTCTCAGCCAATCAAAATGACCGACAGGCCGAGCTTCATATTGTGGTAAACACAGTCTGGACTGAATTGGCCAATAATGTGGTACAAACTGCCACAGGAAAAAATGTGGTCTGAGCATGTCTTGCTCCAGTTTAAATCTGACCATGTTTTACATAAAAACATTTCTGGGGCACTGGTGGACAACAGAAAGAAACATCTTAATTAATTGTGATATAAAAAATGTGTCCACCTGACAAAAGATGAAAACAAACTGGTAACATTTACATTTTTTTTAACATTAAACAAGTTTCCACACTATGGAAACCCTGGCACAGACATGCAAAGTCATAATATCCAATACTTGAATAATAATTTCATTCATTCATTCATTGTCAACATCGGATGCAGGGGCAGGAAGCGTGGAGAAGCATTGCCTCCATTCTAAGCTAGTTGCACTAATGCCACTTGCCCCTTGGTTAAGAATGTATATTTACCTATATGTTACGTATGTCTTTTTATTGTAGTACAGTCAGAGAGAAACATTTGGATTCTCCTGTATGGCCTGGACATACATGAACTGACAATTAAAAATATTTGAATCTTGGAGCCCTCTTTAATGCTTGTATCCACCACCTTCCTCCAGTCAATCCAGAGCTCAAGGGGGTGGAACATAGACTGACTGGAAAAATTAACACCATAAAGGACATGTACAACACCCGTTTTACCGTTCCTTTACTGTTGTCAATTTCCTGCTCTATGTCCTGCTCCTTCATTTAGGTTCAAATAAGAACCAAAATGAAAATAACTGTATATTATAGGTACAAATAAACAGAAAAATAAAAATCCATTGCACAGAACTTGGCTGCACTGAGGTCTCAGCCAGAATCATTGCAGCAATCTGATAAGACATAGTTTTTTTAATGTTTTAATTTTTTTTTATTGGCGGCCATTAAAACGTGTGTATTTCTGTGTGTCAACTCCTGTATACAGCTGGTTGTTCCTGTCCCTCCCTGTCATGACCAGACGCAGCTCAGTTACAAACAGTTCACACTGAGCCAGAGGTGAGCACTGTGCACATGTGCTGCATGCTATTGGGGCTATGTAACATCAACACAAACATTCTCCTGTCTGTCTCTGTGGTGAGTGTGGTGTTGCAGACACTGGGCAAAGAGTACAGTTGCAACATAATGCTCTGGCTCTGAAATCAGACAGTTTTATAAATGCCTGTCTGTCAGCATGGAAGCACCTCAACCAGCATCATGACAGTCTGCACGTCTCTCTCTCTGCACCATGACATACGTATACAGTTCCCAGCTCTTGACTGTGCAAACCCCCTTGTGGAGACCCATCTGTGCACGCAAACATATGCACGCACTCACAGACTCAGACACACTCACACACACACACACACACACACACACACACACGCACACACGCGCACACACACACACACACACACACACAGTTCTCCCCTGTTTTACCCCTCTCTCTCCATCCAGTCATTTAATCGTCTCCCTTTTTTCATTCATTCAGAAAAGGACTCAACCATGCATACACCTGGAGCATGGGGGGTACATACTCTAGCTTCAACCAAACTATCAACTCATCTAACCAGCAATACATTTCAATGCTTAAAGTTTAAACAATTATATAAGCCTTTTTCATCATTTTTAACAACAGACAATGAGGTGTCTCAATTTAAGTAAATAAAACATCTTTGTCCATAAGTCATCCTTCACTGATGCAGACATCATGCACACATCTTTTCTCCATCAACTATTTTCTTTATTAGACATCTCATCAAACATCATAATAGCTAAAGACAGAAATACTGTATCTGTCCCACAACCAGCTGTTTAAGTACTATATTATTAAGTATTATTAACAGTCATACTTTTCATCCCAACCTCAATCTTCCCTCTGACTTGTTTTTTTCCCCATAAGCAGCTGACTCACGTACTGCAGTAAATGCCTAAGCTCAGAATATGCTACCTACAACATATCCCATCATTACTGCTATGACAAAATTGGCATGCAGTAATTTGGAGCAAAATAATATCATACTCATCACACACACACACACACACACACACACACACACACGCACACACACACACACACACACACACACACACACACACTACATCATTACACCAGTACTAAGTAATCTGTCCTTCATTATCACGTCAGTACTTCTTAGTCATTACTACACTTACTACACTACATTACTACACTACCCTCACAAGCTCAACCACGCTGCTCATAAGATCAAACGTTTAAAAAAAACAATATTCACACATCCACTACAATGCTAACAACCTAAACCAAATTACTAAAACACTATTCTATGTGCACAACGCATTAGCCAATGAAAACTTTCTAGAAATCAAGTGAATATCTGGCAAAAAAGAAAAAGCAATTATTCCATCAACATTTTAGCTGTGGATTACACTTTAGGGACATCCTCTCACCACTTTTTCACCAAGTAACAACAGAGATCAAAGCTACATTAACGGTTTCAAAAAAAAAATCTTTTTTTTATTTTATTACACTTTTAGGATATATAAGCGTGAAAATAACTGTCTTTTCATAAATTAATCATAACATTGGATAATATTTTATTAACTCAGCAATAAACAATGTAATCTGGGACAACATAAGATAAATAACTTAATTAATGACATCTAGCATAAAATTCAGGCTTAAACAGTAATAAGAACCTCATCAACAAGACCCTAACAGACAGAATACGTAAACAAAAACCTGTTCTCCTGACATATCTCAAGAATGTTCTGTATGTGTCTATATTAAAAGTGATTTGACTAAAAGATGAAACACTGAGCTCTTACCAGTTGATATGGGGTGCAGTAGACCTCAGAGCCAGTTAGGCCACAGGTAGAGGAAGCATGGAGCCGGTTCACCCTGCCCAGCAGCAGGTTATTATTGGGTGGGTAACAAGCCCCCCGAGAGCAGTCAGTCTGGGCATGTGAAACTGCAGCTACAGCTGTGAGGAGAAAGTGAATGTAATATTACAATGTATATGTAACACATTTGTACAGTATATGCCCAATATCAGTAATTAATGAAATTCAGACAGTGTTCTAAACATAAAGATGGATGGTCTGATCATTTGAACAATTTTTAATGGATGGTGTGGTCCTTTAACAAAGAATTGGACTGAACTCTCAAATGAAAGAAAATGCAATCCCAGGGATGAAATGGTCCTTTAACAAGGGAAGAAATAAAGTCCACTACTGTCATTCACCCATTCAGCTCGAGTCATTTTATTACTATTGCAAACAAAATCCAATAACGTGATCATAGAGTTACAAGGACCTCTGAGGATCTCTCACCATAACCTCGAAATGACCAGATGCAGATTTGCCTATTAAAGAGTACCTAAGAATTACATTTTTCCACTGCGGTCAAATACCATCATCAGAACTTACTACGATATAAAATGTTTAGCTTTGCTTGACGAGATTTTGTCCAAATTATCCATCTCTGTTATTTGATTTGAAGACTGATACTTCTAAATTGTTTTTGTCATATGCCTTTTTATTAAAAGCATTGTCACTACAGCATCTATTTTAGCAAGCTGATTACAAATAAACAGTTCAGACACAACATTAAGACTGTTAACTCTTTTTAATGTGGTGGCAGATCAGTGGATTTCTGTGGTTTGTTTTGAAAGAGGTTAATCTGAACCACCAGGAATATAATTGTAAACATATTTTGTAGTTTTCACTTCCTTCCTGACCTGCCACAATGTCAAAACTAGTTAATGGTCTTCACATTAAAGTGGTGTTCTCTGTAGCAGACTGCTACAGCTAACAGCTCTTTAAACGTGTGCCATCATGACCAAAGTATGCAAGATTTCATTCCAGCCAATCACTGCGGCAGCTTGTTTCAGATTACTTCCTCCTCCATAGTAGAAAATGCAGTGAACCAGCCACTGCAGGTTGAAAGATTTATTTTCTGTCCACTCCAAATGATATATAAAAATCTAGCGTGATGTCACAATTTAAATAATAAGGCAAAAAAGGGGGAGATCTTACCAGCTAGAAGTAAAAGTACTTTCATGTTGTGTTCCTCCTGTGAACGCGTCTGAAGCAGATAAAAAACAAACACAAAATATCAGGACAGATCAAACAGTAACTAACTCAAAGCCACTTGATCTTATCAGCGAGCATGAGACTCACCTGGGAGCAGCTATTCTCTCAGCTCTGTTTAAATGCTACACCAAAGTATGTCGCGTTGCCTGGCGTCTGCTTTATAAACACTGTCTCACCTGGACGGTGTGATACAGTGTGTGTCAGAGTCACGCCCCAGCACCGCACCCTTCGCTCTATGAATCAACACACACATACAGACACACAAGCAGGTGGAGAAAGGTCCCACAAACACACACACAAAAAGGACTAACTTAGATTAAACAACACAGTCTTTTCTAAACTGAATGAAAAATAGAATTTATATTTCCTATTTTTCTACTTGTTTTCCATCTTGCAGTCGACAAAATTCAGGGTTAAATTGTCAAAATATTTAGTTTTTTGCCAAATACCTACAAATCTTCCACAAACCTTCGCTGTGCGTTTTGTTTAGTGCTAATTCACAAGCGTTAACATTGTGACGTGTAACATGAGACGATTTAACTTTAGGATTTTACCAGTGCCTGCCTTAATGATAAATGCAATCTTAACAAATAAGTTATATAGTTATAAGTAATAAAATATAATAATAATATGAGTCTATGGTTTCATGTAAGTCAAGTTATATAGCTGGATGGACGTGAATGAAAAGTACAATTCAAGTATTAATCTGAAAATATAATTTATTCAGTATAAAGTATATTACAGAACAATTTCAAGGACTTTTCCATTTCAAAAGATCCCAGGTCTGGAGACACAGACAAACCCACTCATCCCTGCCTTGCCCTGCCCTGCAGGCACTGGCTAACTTTACTCTGCCACCACCTCCCAGTCATCTCCCGTGTGCAAAAAAGTAGTAGCCTGAGGCCACTTATGTTTCCTCCACTCTCTGCAGACACACTTAGTAAGTCCAGGGTGTGTCCTCTTCGTCAGTATGCACACACATAGGCCATTGCACACACACACCTTCATGCAAGTACTGTCATGTCCTCAGAGGCTTTGAATAGTACTGTAACTGTGTTTACTCTTGTGTGAATGTCTGTGTGTGATGGTGAAAAGCAAGACCAGCACGAAGACAACACAAAAACATCAGAATAAGAAAAAAACAGCGCTCTTTACATTTACACATGGTGCTGTACTTATATTTTCCCTAAGTGACTCCAAAGATAATGATGACTTGAATAATGATAGAAATCTGTATTTATTTGTAACCTTTGAACCCACAGCAAGATACCTTTCCTATCAAGATTACCTGTAATTAATTATTATTATATAGAGTGAAATGCACCCACTGATTCCTCTAAGTCAGTCTCATGACAACCAATCAACTGATGCAACACTAAACTACATATAGTTAGGTCTATAAATATTTTGACAGCAACACAATTTTTGTTTTTTTTTTGTATTGTACACCAGCACGATGGATTTGAAACAAAGAAATAACTATGTGATTGAAGTGTAGACATCCAGCTTTAATTCACGGGGTTTAACAAAAATATTGCATTAAACGTTTAGAAATTACAGCCAGTTTTATACATAGTCCTCCATTGTCAGAGGCTCAAAAGTAATTGAACAACTGACTGACTGTCAGGCCGATATATAAACAGGACCCAGGAGCAGAGACTTGTTTCACAGTCTTTATTTACTACGATCTCTTTTCCAGAGAGAAAATGCAGAGCTATGAAACTTGACAAAACTCTCTCTATAACCTAAAGCTACTATGGAAGTATCAAACACAAAATCTACAAAAAACGCTCCAAAAGGGAGGAAAAACAATCTGACTAATACAAAACAATGGCTATGGCAAGATAACATAAACTATCAAAATTACAAAACAAAAATCACTCTTAAAGAGATATATCGACTTACGGGTTGCGATTGCAAAGACTATGGCTTGGAAACAGAATGCTTGTGATATCTGGTCAACAGACAAAGACACACTGGCACAAGACAAAGGGAAACACAGACTATTTAACAAACTGAAGGAGGGGAAACAGGTGGAAAAAATCAAGGCGGTGATGACAATCAGAACAACGGGAAACACCTGAAGGAAAGTGGGAAGTGACCTAATGTGAGGAGAGTAGGGTTTCACAATAAAACAGGAACACAGACAAGACATGACAACTGACAATCAGTTTCATGACAAGGTGTTCCCTAATTATTCCATGACAAACTAAGCAGATAAAAGGTCTGGAATTGGTACCAAATATTGAATTTGCATTTGGTAGCTGTTCATTGGAACTCTCAGCATGCGGTCCAAAGAGGTGTCTATGCAAGTCAAAGAGGCCATCATTAGGCTGAAAAAACAAAACAGACCTTTCCGACAGATAGCAAAAAAGTTATGAGTGGCTAAATTAACAATTTGGTACATTCTCAAAAAGAAGGAATGCACTGGGGAACTCACCAACACCAAACGGCCTGGAAGACCACAGAAGACTACTAAAGTGGATAATCAGAGAATTCTTTCCTTGGTGAAGAATAACCCTTTCACAACATCTAGCCTTGTCTAGAACACTCTCTATACTAGAGGTAGGCGTATCATTGTCAAAGTCTACAATAAAGAGACACCTTCATGAATATAAATACAGAGGGTTCACGACAAGGTGCAAACCACTAGTTACGCTCAAGAATAGGAAAGCCAGATTGAACTTTGCCAGAAAACATCTTAAAAAAGCCGTCCCAGTTCTGGAAGAAGATTCTTTGGACAGATGAAACCAAAATTAACTTGTACCAGAATGTTGGGAAGAGAAAAATGGAGAAGGAAAGGGACGGCTCAGTACAATGGATTTGAAACAAAGAAATCAATATGTGATTGAAGAGTAGCCTTTCAGCTTTAATTCAAGGGGTTTTTACTTTTCCATCAAACAGCAACTGCTCTACAGGACAAAGTCAGTCCAGCTAGATTCCTGCATTCATCATGTAATACTGTTTGTACAACCGAAAATCAGTAGTGTGAAATTGATGTAGATCAAGGATTTTACAAAAAGAGATGTGACAGCAAAGATAAAGGAATATAATGGATCCCAATAGATTTAGGTTAAAATGTATTTAAAAAAGTTAATTCTTTCAACTACCGTACAACCTAATTACACATTTCAATGTTTTAAACAAAACAGTTGATACAATCCTGTAATGTCATGTCTGGCTCACAGGACACTCATGGGTAGTTTTTCTCTGATTCAGAACAAACATCCTGTCATTTCCTGAGCTCAAGTCATGACAGTGTGTGGTGCGTGTGGTGACTGTGTGCATGACTGTCTGTGCTTGACTAGAGCAAAACGCCTGCACACATTTGGGTCAAAGTGTGTGGCCTCCTGTGGGTGCTTCACATTTCATGAATATTCAACAGCTCTCACAGTGAGGGTGGAGAGAATGGGGCTATAAATGGCCACAGTATCCAGTGAAGTGTGTCCCTGCTGCAAAGTGGAAACTGGAGTACAACAGACATACTGCTGTTATTGTAGTGCATTTTCTATTCAAAATTTAAAAATGGTGAAATTCTGGAGAAACTGGAGGTGTCTGGAAGTTTTGATAAGATTGATTTGATAAATGTCAGATCATTTTTAATTGAAATTGTTTATAGGTCTGTCTAACCTTTGACCCAATTTTGTGTCTCAGCCAGCAGAGCCAGTGGAAATGGAAACCATGCAAGCGTTAATCCCCTTTGCCAAAGAGATGCCGAGTCAGAAACCAAGATGGGGTTTGCTGAAAGTTTACCTGCTCAGCTCATTGTTGCAGTGCTGGGGACAAATGCTGGGCTGGTTGAAAGTTTGAGTCACTGGTTCTCCTCTGATCAGATGATGGATGCAGAGATGGTCCTCATGTTGGCCTGAGGTCAAAGAATGGTTAAAGCAGAGAAACACTGCAAAAGAGGGGGAAAGGAAGAGGAGGAACAGGAGGAGGAGGAAGAGCTGCTTCACAAAAAGGAGGCCATGACTTGTGTGTGACCCTTTCAAAGAGTCATCGGCTCAGCCATCGAAACATGGCCACCTAGCTACATGGCTCCCGAGGACAAAAGGGGTTAACCCTGTGTGACTTGAACCCTGAACGAGGTATTTATTATGGAACTTGTCCTGCCACACCAAGGAGCTGTGCAACACACACTAAATGTAAAGCCGCCAAGTGCTGCTTCGTAATGATGCCAAATGATGGTTATAAAACATTCTTAGCCTGCTTCTATGCACTGGACGCACAAAAAAGATGGCAAAAGAGCCTTTTGATGGCCTAGAGGAAATAACAGGACTGATCACAAGCGTATATAAATTTTATAGTTTCAGAGTATATTGAATAATATGATATTAAGTGTACAAGAACTCAGTTGGAGCAATGGTTTTGTGGTTTTCCAGTGTCCCATACGGCAGATTCTGTCACATGCTAGTGGTCATAGGGCTAATAATAATAATAATAATGATGAGTTAAACCAGTTAAACCTTGGTTTCACCCTGATGCTCCAACACAAAACTATCTTTGTCGATTAAAGTTTTGTCTATTTGTCTATTTTGGTTTGGTTGACACTGGGCTGGCCCAATCACACTGTTAAACACCAGCCCCTTTCGATTTGCTCCTGCCTGCATAATGCACTGGGCAAAAAAAAGTCAGCGCAAGAGTTTGTTTCCAAACCAGGTCTGGTCCAAATTGCTACGATCGATTTTTTTGTCCCAGTCCGTCCGTCAGTGGTTCCAAATCAGCCCGTAGCTCCTCCAGAAGCACTGATATGATGATGTCTCTATTATTGTTTCTTCCGTCATTCCAAACATGTTGGCGGAAGCAGAAAAGACTCATCCTCTCCGCCGCCTTCCGTTGTGTTGTCATGTGTGCGCAGAGCTGTGCCAGTTATTTCAAACGTACTAAATAAAGGTGCCAAATTAGTGAACGCAATCAGTGTCTGTGTTGGTAAATCACATTGCATGCGCAATCTTAATCTTAATCTATTTGCAACTACTCCGCCCATAGTTGCATATTCATTAAGGCGAACACACAAAATGAATTGCATGTGCTATTTTGGCCATGTGAGGACAAAATAGCACGTGCAATCCAATTAGTAGACCAGCGTTTGCGCGCACACAATCCAGTTTGCACTAGTTTTTGCACAGGCAAACCTTTAGTAAATCAGGCCCTTAGTGTGTATTTAGCAACCGTGTACTTAGCAGCAATGTACTTAGCAGTAGCTAATTGTAGGACTCATAGGATCTGGGTTAATTGAGACCTCGGACTTGTGATTCCTGATTCAGTACAAAGATCTGGATCATTAACCCGGATCATTCATGAACCGACCTGCTCTATTGTCAAGGTTGCCTGAATATAGAATAATACAATAATTTGTATGGTTGTCATTCAAGTTAAGGTGATTCCTCATAGTCAGATACAACAAAACTGGAACCTGGATTGTTGTGAGTTCCTGCGTTCTGGTGGCTGACAGACTGCAGGGTTCATAGGACCAAGAGATATCTAAGCTGAGTCAAAAACAGCGTCAGTCAGATAGCGCACTGTGAGCGTGGGACAATGCTGCCTGACACATGCAAACACAGGGGTGGGAAACCAGTATAAACCAAAGTCAAGATAGTACTCCTTGGTGTGATAATCATTTGAGAATGGCAAAGGTGAAAACTAAAGTTGAGCCTCACACAAAAAATGATGAGCCCTCCAACAGCACAAAATACCAGTCTAACTCAGCTAGGGTTAATAGGTCAGCAATGACAGAGGCAGATCAAAGTGACAAAAGGGCTGGGATTTTTTTTTCTGTCTTTCACAGAAATGAGGATTTGACTTGAAAGGTTGCCAGTGGATACCAGAGGCCAAACACAATGAGACGTTGCTTACTCTGCGCCAAACTCTCCCCACTGTCAACCAAGAAGCTTCTGAATCACATACAGAGCTTGCACAGTGCTGCAGACCAGGACCTAATTACATCCTGTTTTGGCTTAGGCAAGTAGCTTTCAGACCACCATAAATGGTCATTGGTCTGTATTTATCTGGAACTTTTCTAATCTTAAAGACCACTCAAACCACAGTTTTGCAATCCTCCGATCTACACACCATTCATGCAATGCATCTATGCCCCATATTTTTGCTGTCACACACTGCTGCAGTACCATCAGGACCAAATGTAGGGTTACAGGTCTTGCCCAAGGACACCTTAGCACCCTCCTGAATACCCGTTTAATGTGCGGAAGGCCTGCTCTAACTTCTGAGCCACAGTCACCTACAATATGTGTGGCATGAAAAGCTGAAAATGTTTACAGTTTCAAAGTGATCGAGACTAAAAGTTTCTCTCCATTATTATTTCAATGACAGCCAGACAGCCAGCCAGACAGATAGATAGATAGATAAATAGGTAGAGTTTATTAATCCCACCAAGAAAATTACTTAGTGCTTCCAAAGTGCACCATTTATTAAAACTTTACAGTATGTACAGTACACAACCTTGACTTACACTAAAATATACAGCCTACAACATTTAAAGAAAGAAAAGGTGTGTTTTCCTAATAACAATTCACACAGTTCTTCCTTTGACAGATTACTTGAAAATTCATGTGGCTACTTAACATAATGTTGAATTTAATTTGTAGTGTGATGAATTTTTTTCCTTAAACAAATTAAATCACTCAAAATCGTTAATTATTACATCTATTAATCAAAAATTAAACTAACCTGCTTTGAGGCAGCATTACTGACCTCCAAAGACTAATATCCGCCACTGACTGACTCAGTGATATAGTTACACCATTTGTCAGCTGAATATTGTAGATATGTATCAGAGCGGCATTTACATCAGCCTTAGACCCCTTTTATTAACTTTCAAAAAACACTGAGAAACAAATCTTGATTATTACATCTTAGCAGAGCAGAAGCTGAAAAATTGACTCAAAGTTAATGTCTCCACTGAATGGCCTTCTGTCACTTCAAATCAAATCACTGTCAAATCACTTCTGTCGTCTGACGACAGGAAATCAGAACAGCTTTACTGTGAATTTAGCTGTAAAAAATAAGGCTGAGACAAGCTGACATCAGGAACAATTACTATATGGACCAAAGACATTATGAAAATGTGATAATTTGGTGTAGAGTGGGCTTTAGGAGTATATCCGGTAGGGTTTAGATACTTTCAATTGAAAGTAGCTAACAGTAGTTCAACAATAAAGAAATTAGTTTTACATGCTGATCATGCACATTCATGGCATATATAAAAGTTATGATTACAGAAAGGAATGTAAAACAACAAGCTAAAGGAGCAACTGCAAAGTTTGAGTTTGAGGGGTTTATCATTACTAGTTCACCCTTTCATTTTCCCCAATGTATATTTAATAAAAGATATTGTTCAGCAGTGACATTTATGTCGAACCTAAATCATGTTTGATTGCAAAGACTGACACTGACACACTCTTGATGAACACAGATGCCATATAATCTGCCTGTAATTTTTAAATGTTTGTAATCAATGTAAGCTTAAAGTCGATTGTGAGAAAAGCCTTATTTGCAAGAACATCCAGCTAGAGAGCTGACCTTCTCCACATGGTGCGTGTGAGAGAGCTCAGTGGATGTGTGTTACACTGTATGTGTTTGATAGGTGGAAGAATGCACACGCAGTCCTGTACAGTCTAAGCAGAAAGACGCAGATCCTATAGTCTACATGCTTTATGGACTGCAGCCTGGAAACCTGGAGGTCAGAAACACAGTGTTTGTTTAAACCGATGGCACCATGCCTTACCAAAGAAGTCAAAATACCCATAGAGACAGTACAGCAGCTTTACTGTCTCTGAAATGTGGTTATGCAACACACAGTGTGGCTAAGTGAGGAGGACAGTTTGCCCAGCGGACAAAAAACACAGGTTGCCCCTCACATGGAGCATCAATCTGGGTACATGGAGAGGACAGGAACTGAATCTCCTTTACTGTAAATGAGGCCTGGAAAAGACTGACTTTTGGTCAAAATACAGTTATAATATTTTTATCTGATCTAGATTCAGGGTGTGCTACTATCATTTCCCCCACAAACATCACAAACAAACTTGTGGTGGTGTTTCTAAATAAATTTCTAAATTTAAATTTCATTGACAGCCTCAAACAGATACTGCTTCTACAATATGAGAGAGAGACAAACTTAAGAACAGTTAGAGTGTGGTGTGAACACAAATGCCTTTAAAGTGATTCCAGGAACCCCTAATTCTTTTCTCTTAGATATAGCCTATTCATAGGAGCATTCACATTGTACCCTGTTCTCCTTCCTTATTACAACACAAACACTGCAGTCTCGTTACCTGCATCATCACATTTTGAAGCACACAAATCCCAGTTTAACCAATACCCCTTGGTTCTGCTCACTCCAGCGTGGTACACGGTCCACATCAGTCCAACCTGCACTAAAAGGATTCCTGGTCATATTGTGCTGCCTAATGCATTGAATCTGTCTCACATTAGACAGCTGCTGTGGTAACATTTTCATCAGCACTGTTGGCGGTGGCTGCCATGCCAGTCAGTATCCCATTGCTAGGTGTGTGCGGTGTGACCTTTGCAAGTCGGTGCTCCTTGCTGTGGATGCAGCTGTGTGAGCAACGATGGCAAGAGGCACAAGCCAAATTGCAGCAGGGTAAGAAGCGACAGATGCTGAGCCGCCAAAGGAACCAGCTTGGTGACAAGCAGCACCAACACAACACCATGCCACCAGCCACCACAGCCAGGATAATGTAGAGAACCAACAGGGACATGGTGGCAGGAGAGTCTGAAGATATAAGAGGCACAAGAGAATCTCTGTGACCATATGGCAGACATATTTAAAAACCAGATCCTACATTTTCTTGACTCACATAAATTCAATGATTATGGCAGTTTGAAATGTTGTTCCATTGAACTGGTGTTTCTACTGATACCACTGGTAATAAGGAAGAAAAACACCACAAACTTACTCCTGAAACTGTGGATGAGGGTCTCTAACACTCCTAGAATTTCTTCATACAACACCCTGTCCGTTCTTTACTCAGAGTATGAAGATATCATTGCTCAATCCAAAGCGGTTCAGTCAATTTGACCCGGGTAAAACATTGTCTCTCAGTGTCTGTCTAACAGTCATTTAAGCTACTTATAATGGAATTAATTCACAGTAGGTTTTGACTGGTGTGCAGGCCAATGTTTCTCAGGGCTAACACTATTAGGAGATACAAATCTATTTATATTGTTGCACTAGGAACACATTTCATTTGCATGTGAAAGCATGAAAATGACAAATAAAGACCTTGAATCTTGAAATTTGAAGAATTCAACAACAGCAATACAAGTTGCAACTGAATCAGACTGTTGGTTCACTGATGTTGTGATCCTGTACTGTGCGCAGACCACAGATTATCAAAATGAATCTCAACTAATTAACAGCTGCCAACTTGCACAGACAGCAACTGTGACTAATTTTTCTTTACTTTCAGTTGAAGAGTCAGAAGAGTGACTGTTTTCTTGGCCCAGTAGGGTCATAGCACTGGTCGGAAACTGACATACCAGGTCAGATATGATCTGTTTGCACCTCTGATGCTAGCTACTCTTTGCTCTGAGAATCCTTTAACATCTACTGGTTTACACATGCTTAGTTAAACTGTAATGGTTACCTCTATTTGTTTTATTACACGTAATGAGGCTACTTTGCCTCCAGATGGACACCATATTAGCTGACCAACTAACGCACTGCAGGTGAGGAACCTAGTGTGTCCAGCAAGAAATTTTCCAGCTGGCTGAAATAATAAAGATTAATTACAGTGCATTAATCCTTTACCTGTTACTGACTCATGGCTGGGATTGCTGCCTGGCATCCCACAGTTCATATATGTGGGAAGTGGCGCTTTGGATGGAGACACAAAAGCTGGTGGGGTGGCAATCGGCATTGGAGTTTCTGGAGGTAAAACCTGACCTGCTGATGAAAGACAAATTTGGGTCAATTATTAAATGACAGTGAATATCTGCTAGACCTATGAAAGCATCCCCTCATTCTGTTATGGTGCTTCGAAATGACAGAATTTAAACACATTTTGAAATTTGGTTTTGAAGCATTAATTGTAAGATTGTGTCAGCGCTGCTCAGGGCAATGAAATCAAGGAGCTTATTTGCATCACCAGTGCCACAGCATCAACTGACTGACCTTTGCAGCCAGTAGTCAGGTTCTCCTCCAGGTCACTTGCATCCCCACAGTTGTCAATACCTTTGTCATCACACACCAGGCTGACAGGAATACACTTCCCATTCTTGCAGGTAAAGTAGGGCTCGCTGTTGCACTCTGATTGGTTAAAACCTGAAAAGGAAGATGATACATACAGTAAGAAATGTGTGGAAAATAGGAAAGACCTGATTTCCTCTGGGGCAAAGTGATGCTTTTAGGCAGACAGTAATCTTTATATAGTTAAAACACTTCAAATGACCCAGTGATTGAGGGACTTTAAATGTAAGGCCAGACAAAAACACTGAAAACACTTACTACAGTGTCAGTGGCCAACTGGACAACAAAGACTAGAGTTGGATGTTGTTTCAGAAAGCTGTTGTACAGAAATCTAAAGGTTGATGAGCAAAGAAAATAGATTACTACAACATTAACTAGCTTTTACTTTTTGAGCTGCATTTTATACAGTTTTATGCAGGACACTATGTCCTATCATGTCCTATGTCCCTCTAAGAGTCAGTGATGCTATCTTTCTCTTTCATCAAAGTCTGTGTCTTTCTTACCAAGTCTAAAGGAGGTGAAGTCCCCCACAAAGTCGACTCTGGGCTGAGTCCCCCGGGTCACCAGCCTCAGGGTCAGGTAGTTGCCTGTAGACAGCACTGGCCGGGGTGGGGTCTTCCCACAAAGCGGAGGCCCGAGAGGAGGCGAGCTCTTATCTCGTCCATCGTAGAACTGCACATATGAGCCGGCGTGACATGGGTCCCCTGGGCTTTCACCAGAGGTTGGCTCCAGTCTTGGGTTAATGGGGGCAGAGTCACGAAGTGATTCTGGGAAGAGAGGGGCTGGGCTTAGAGGGGCCACTCGCAACAAACTGTAGACCAGGAAGAAGCGAAAGTGGAACTGGACATTGTCCTTAGGAGAGATGGCCTGCATGGTAAGGTGACAGTCAGTCCCCATTGTCACAAAGTAGTACTTCTTGGATTCCTGGTGTGAGTTGACGATCATGCCATCACCTCGAATCAACTGGCCACAGAAGTCCACCACATTGACTAAAAAGAAAAGCGACAGAATCCTCAGAGAGTAAATGATGCAGTGATCATTTCTATCATGAAAAGAGTGGAAAACACTGTATAATTGTTTTTTTTTTGTTTAAACATCTCAATTTATCACAAAGACAACAACGACTGGTCTCTTTGTCTCTCTTGTTATTACTACTTCTTTGTATTATATCATTGAATAGATTGATTGACAGTGAGTAGCTGTCACTCTGGACCATATTCACCCACATCTAGCACAAGTAAAGGATCTGAAGCAGGCTGCTCATGATTCAGCACTTGCAGATACTGTATATCATAACTGAGAGCCCCTGTGGATCCCTTAAAGTGTAGTTAAGGAGGACAGGCCTAATTTTGTAGGACGACTTAAGCAGACTTGAGGATAGTTTGAGAAGCAACTCACTTCCCATCCACAGGCAGGACAAGGAGAGAAGGGTGGGCAAGTCTGGCTTTAGCCACCCGCTGCCCCCTGCCTCTGGGCTGCAGGCCAAATAATGACAAAATTTACAACCAACCCTGAAGTTTATTAGCTCAGGTTCCCTAGGAGATGACTAGATCCTCCTACTCTGACCTGCAGGAATGTCCAAACGCTTGAGAGCCTCAGTTGGTGGGAAGCAGCTTATTCCCTCTTCAAGCAAATACAAAGCCTCAGAGATGCTGTGAAAAACAGGCTGGGCAGGAGGACACTCAATCCATTTTTACAGGCTGAAAATCTGACTGTTTTTAAACACTGATTGTAAATGAAGTCCATTTCAGAGAGCACATTCAGAGGACATGTTAGGGTCAAGGTCCTGAGTTACCCACACTACAGAAAGAAATGTCTGCAGGACAGCACTGTGAGGAAAAGGGCAGATTCCTCCCTATCCCTTTCCTTCCATGTTTTATTCTAACTCACAGGGCACATTGGATAAACATGACTAAGCTAATGGGGTTAAAGCAGGGCTGGGCATTTACAAAACATGTATTACATAATATGCAATTTCATATCACAGTAGTGGTGCATGTATATTTTAATGTTATGGTGTTATGAAGGCAAAGACACAAACAGCTCTGTTAAGTTTATTCAGGACATCCATCCTGCTAATTTAACAATCAATAAAAAAAACAATTAACAAGTTCTAAAACATTTCAACTAACACTACGTCTATGTCTAAAATAAGCTGATGCTAAAGATAAGCCTTTGTATTGTTTTATAAACCACACTACTGTGTAGATCCAGATGGAAAGTGCTTATTTCTAGGGGTGATGCTCATTCATTTTCAAATGGAAAAATAGTCCACACATTACTTCTTCGCTAACATATATATATATATATATATATATATATATATATATATATATATATATATATATAATGGCAATGAATAACATTTATATTCATCCCACTGTAGAAACACATATTCATTCCAGATGAAAAGAGAACAGGTAAACATTTACCATCACTGCTGTAACTATACAACCACAGCTACTTTTCTGTCTATCATTATAAACTTAAAAAAAAGAATAGAAAACTAATTGTGGCCCACAGTGTCCTGTAGGTGCATGAGGAGAGTGGTTAGAGTCCTACCGGTTTCAATGGCGGAGCAGTGAAGTGAGGAGAAGCAGAGTAGGAGGAGCAGCCTGAACAGACGCTGCCAGCGGCGGCTCTCCACCTCCATCATCCAGGTACAGGGAGAAAGCCCCAGAGTCTCAGCAGCATGTGCACTCAGAGCTCATGTCTCATCACAGTGTGAGGGCAGCATGAGGAGCGCTCTGCTCTGCCTGACCTTTATTTCACACGGCCCTCCTCTCAGTCCCCACTGTTTACATGTCCTGTCGTCTCCATGACAACAGGCATCCAGGCCCGCAACAAATCTTGTCTTCATCTTGCTCTCAGAAAACGTCCACAGCTCACACGTTTATTCTAATGCTGATTCAGCTTCTCCTGCTAGAGTCAAGACTCCATGATATACATGAATGAGTTAAGAGCAATAGGAACCAACCAGTCAGGTCCAACTGTTCAGATGCAAGGAATTTTATACAAACATTTATACAAATGCTGATGTAATCAGTTCATCCTTAAGTCCAAGTGAACAGAATTAAATTCACTCTGTTAACAGAAAAAAAACAGGATTAATTCTTTGCCGACTTTAGAGTTTAGTATTGTTTCAGCCGGCCTTTTAGAATAATTCTATGAATAAAACATGTTTTCCTTATACTCACCTTGTGTTTGTAATCTTTCCCTTTCTTTCTCAGCAGCTCCTGATTTTTCATTTACATTATTTCAATAAAAATATTTGCTTTATCAACTATCTCTGCCTCCACAGTCACGACCTTGTGCCCTAATACTGTATATATATATATTTGCATTACACTGGTTAATTTTTCTGTTCTTTATATCCTGGGGTGCCCCAGGTGGTGTTGTTGGTCAAATAAAGTATACTTTATTCTTGTACAAGAAGGAATGTTCACAAAGCAACAACACAGTGGAAATTACAAAGGAACACTCAAAGATGAGTCTGTTTGGCCTGTACTTTCTACATATCTGGACCTGGGCATTACTAAGATAGCTGACACACACATATATCTCTGTAACTGGGACGGGGACTCTTGTTCCTGGTACAAAGTTAGTTATAAGACTTCTGATATGATAAAAAGAAACATCTCCGACACATTGGCAGGTCTTATCAACAGAGTATTCATAGCTAGTCAGAATGAGAGCAGGTCAGATATGCACAAATATTTAGTTCCCATAACATTCCCTCCTGTATGTGCTACTCCATGCACATTACTAAATAGAATTTTGTCAAGGTACATCAATAAAATCATGTGTGCAAAGATGTAGACGCGAAAAACCTGTCAGGCAGTACCACAATCATAGATGTTATCCATTACTTTGTATCGTTCAGACAGGAAAATTCTTCTGCAGTTCCGCTGCCCCGGCAACCAGCACAAAGGAGTCAAACACAAACTTATGAGCGTACATAGAGTATATAAGCATACATGGAATACATACATGAATGTGTCAAATTAAAGGGGTGACATAAGTATATTAAGGACCAAGACCCAATGTCAAGGCAGATCCCCGTATGGACCTATCCCTGCCTATCACGCAAAATGCAAAACGAGAAAAAGAAAGTTAACACATCATGTATGCACGACATAGTTCTCCTTTGCTCATTGTTTTTCTTTGTAGTTGAGAAATAGTAATAGAGCAACACAGTAACATAATAACATAGTAACATAGTAATAAAGTTGAGTATAATATAGTGGTGTTAGCTTTCTCTTTGGCTTGCTATGTTAAGACACTTAGCATATATCAGCGCGTAACCACTTCAAATGATTTTTTGTAGGCTTATCATCGTGCCATGGAACAACTAATACAACACTTTTTAAAGTCACAGTTCGTTCATTTGGAAAAGAGCACGGTATTCTTCTCCATCTCCATCAGTGTCAGCATTGTTGGGAAAGTCGTTGCTCTTGTCCTTTTTTCCACCAACATGCTGTCTGTAAAACTCAAACACATCATGAATGTCATCCAAGTCAGACAGATAGGGTTCAGCTGTAGTCCGTCGAGATCTATCCTCTAGTGACATCTCAGTGGGAGCTCGAACATACATAAGCTCTGTCTTAGTTAGCACTCGGTCAATTAACTTTTGAACCAGGCCTCTAATTGCAAGGAATGAGTTGTTGCATTTCTTCCATCGACAACCTGTCTATCGTGCAGCCATTTTATTGGTACAACAATGAATACACTTATTAGAATTAGAATAATGGTTGTTTCTGTTAGACCACACCCCGTACTCCTCATTGGATGCCATTGTCTACGTTCCATCGTTGTCAGGAACTTTAGCCCTCTTACAATGTGATATGTGCACCCAAGTCTGTCTTTCAGCTAATCTGACTGCTGACCTGATATGGTCCTTCCCATCGTGGAGATGACCAGTTCTTTTTCTTCAAGGCTTTGATGAACACCCAGTCTCCTGGTTTCAGGTTCCCTGTATGTCTGCTGGTTCTGTGGGAGAAAGCACTTTGTTCTTCATCATTTCAGACAAATATTTAACAATAGTCTCTGACATGTCTGTATCGTCTCCTTTTAGATTGATCTCTGGTACTCTGTAAGGTCTTCCATACAACACTTCAAAGGGTGATAAACCTGTTAATGTACGTTGTATATGCAAACTTAGTAACACTGCAGGTAAACATGTCAACCATGATTGTCCTGTTTCTTCCATAGCCTTTCTTAGCTTTGATTTTATAGTGCCGTTGGTCCTCAATTTACGGTAGTTTACAGTCTTCTTCAGTTTCAGATGCTATCAAGATGTCGTCCACGTACAACAAAATTTGGCTACCTCTTGGAGGATCAAATTTGGCCAGATTTGATAACATTGCCATTGAAAAAAATGAGCCAAACCAATGGAGAAAAACTGTAAGACAGGTGTTAAAAGGGGACTTAAATTTGCAATAAATGTTTCTCTTTTCTTGCAGCTATTTACCAATTCTCTGAGTCGTTTCAACATGACGGGGAAGAAGGAGAAAATGCCTATTGAGAATACAAAAATCTATAAAGCAATACAAGGTAAGTAATATTGTCTGTAAACTGTACAGAGCATTTTATAAATAATTTCTGTAACAGTAATTGATGAATATACAATATATATACAATATATATATTTGTCAGAACTTTAATCACTTTTTCAAACTTGTTAATGCACATCACACATGTAACACACAATTCCCCAAACAGTTAATTTCATGCACAAAATCACGCAGTGTAACTAAACACAGACACGCACTTCCAAAATACATTAATACACTAACACAGTTCACCAAATCTACCAAAGCACTGACACACGTTGTCTTCCAACAGAAACATTTAGGCAGTCACAGCATTGTGTCATCAAAAACACTGACAATGGAATAACACAAACTGAATCACTTTGCATGTGTCAAATCTACTTTTTTCCTTTTTCTTTTACAATCTACAGATTACTGTATTGCTCATACATGTAAATTAATGTTTGTGATGATGTTCTTCAGTTTTCATTTGTTGGGCATGAATTTTGCTCCTTTTTTTGTACAACACTCAGTACAAAAAGTGAACGACCCATGTCTGAGAAGATGACAGTAAATGACAGGATTTGCAGTTAACACTTTACTGTATTGCAAATGAAAATGACTTAGAGTAGAGTAAAGAGGGGGAAAAAAATCAGCCTTTAGCTGTCAATCATTACTGTATTGTCAAATACACCAAAGAAAAAGGAGCAGAAGAAATCATTGTAAAAGAGGAAGAAAAAAAGCCATTCTGCTCGGTCATCAGCATTGGGCCACATATTTACATTGACATCACACCTGATGTCTTTTCTGGCCAGGGATCTTGGGAAGTATCTTTTTGCAGGCCTTATCCAGCCCTGGGAGTTGTCTGCTGTGATGTCCTGGCATGCAGCAGCCATTGCATCCAGGAACATTTGGTCATGTGGATGGTGATCGAATACTTTCCACCTCCAGGCTGAAAAAAACTCTTCTATTGGGCTGAGGAAAGGGGAGTACGGGGCAAGGAAAAGGGACATCATCCTGAAATGGGCATCAAACCAAGCTGTGACTGTGTGTGCAAAATGTTTGTAAATGATTTAGAGTACTTTACGTATATAGGGGCATAGTATTTTACTGCAAAACACACAATTAGTACAGTGTATTTTGGATTTACAGTAATACACCTGGACATATTGGTGATGGAGTTCCATGATGCGAACACTCTTCCTCTCAAAAGGGACTTTATAACGTTGCTTCATCAGGACTCTGTGTTTAGCCAGAGTCTGAGAAATAGATGTAAGGCTGATTGCGCTGATGTTTTCAAAGACACTGTTGTCTCGTAAAATATTGGCCCAAAATTCTTTCAGTTTTATTTCATTGTTAGCAATCACCATGTTAACTCCTGTTCTTCATTTAGAAGCCTGCCCCTGCCCCCTGGACATAAACGTTGAACCCTTAGAGGAACAAAGTTATATATTACTGTAGCCGTCAGAAGAATAGCGAATTACAGTTACTGTAATTCATGTTACACTGTTCAGTAGGAAAGGCCCTTATACAATACAGTGAATACTGTAATCTACCTGTTGGTTGTTTGAAAAAATCTGGACAATGGATGCCACTGTGCTCCGGCTGAGATTTGGCTACACACGTTCTCCAGCCTCCCTGTGTGACAACCCATGGTTGATGACATGGTCGATGATGGTCGCTCGTATTTCATCTGTCACCCTATCTCTGGCCCTTCTTTGAACCCCACCACACATTCTAACTCTCCGTCTCCCTCGAGGCATTTTTCTCACTTGTTTTTTGCAAGTCCTCCACCCTGTCCCTTGTCTTATCTTTTGTTCTTTTCCCTCACAAGATCCGCCTATAAATATAGGTGATGTGATTGGTGATGTGATTGAAAAAAGCCCAGCACCTGAGCTGGGTGAGACGGGAATCAGCTGTGATCAATGTTATCTTCAATCCATTAGTTTTGAACATGAGGTTTTCTGTTTGCACAAACCATGTGAAAGCAATTGAAAATTCACCAGTTAACATCTACTGTTTTGGTCTTGATTGAGCTTGTGTGTAAAAGGAGTTAAAACTAATTTTAAACGTGTAAAATGTGTGTATTTTGTGTCAGAAGAAGAAGAATTGTGTTAATTGTATAGCCCACACAGGTTGATGTTGTGGTAACTGTGTGAAGTGTTTTGAAAAAGTGTTAAAAGTATTGAACAACGGGTCATAGCGGTTGTAAAAAACTGTAAACTAGTGAACCAGGAGAAATTCAGTGCTAGACTTGTAGTATGGAGTTCTTGGAAGTTAGTACAAATATTTCTGACACAATAAGACAACAGAACACTTAATGTGGGTAACTGTAGCTCAAGAGGTTGAGTGGGTTGTCTACTTATTGTAAGGTTGGTGGTTCAGTCCTCCAGCTCTTCCAGGCTACAAAAGCATCAAAGCATCCCTGGTCAAAACATTAAACCCCCAACTGCCCCTGATGGCTTATTGGTATATGAATGTGTAGTAAATCACTTAGGATAAAAGCATCTGCTGAATGAAGAAAATGTAACACTTTGTGGACAATGTTTAATTAAATAGTTCGTAGTCGTAGTCAACACTGAATCACAATATGCTTATTTGATCTGTAGGGGCATATTGCCACCATACATTTATGGGAGGCCTGCTTCTCCACTGCCACAGCACAGTGACACAGTGACACAGTACCACTGCAGAGCTACTATATTTGATTGATTGTTAAGGTGCTTGGGCTTATAAACATATAAATGGTGTAACCACATTATGTAAAAGGTAATGTAGAGTGAGCAGGTTGTTACTGAGCAATAAACCTTGACAGGATGGGACCCTGACATGAAGCAGAGGGGTTTCATCCGTCCTGGAGGATAAAACAACCTGCTCAATTACCCCACTTATGACTGAATTAAGTCATTGGAGACAAAAGTTTGGTTAAAATGTGATCTTGCCTACCTTCTGCCATTAGTCATGAATGAAAGGTTTCAGCCCCTCTTCTCTTATTATTATTATTATTATTATTATTATTATTATTATTATTATTATTATTATTATTATTATTCTGAAGCAGCATGGCCTCTCAGAGTAGCTTCATTAGCACATTAGCAACATTCTGTTATACAGAGAAACAGTCTGTCTGCGCTCACTTGCTATTTAATCTTTCCTTGGTTCTTGGCAAAACCATTTTTGAGTGATTGCTCCTGTTTTGTGTATGTGAAGAGGCTGCTTTGACAGCAGCGCCGCCTAGCCCTTATACTAAGTCAATACAGTGAGATAACATTGTCTGGATGCTGTCCATGGACACGCCGGAGAGCATTTGAAACACGCTCCAGCAAGCAAACATAAAACGCACATACATACACAAATGACCAAAAAAACAAATGTATGGTATGCAAGGCATTAATAAAAATGTTTTTTGAATTCCATGTTGGACTTTATCATGGGCGAAGAGGAATAAACACAACGACAAAGACAGCGACGTTTTTACAGAGACACATAACAAGTAGGCTTTGAAAGCAGGTGGGAAGCACCTAAATGTACCAATATGTACCAATGTGTACCAAAATGTGGCTGTGTGACTGTGTGGCGCTGCACCCCCCACATCCCCAGAGCAATGGTCCAACTCCTCCTCCAGGCTGCTCGGATGTACTGCATGTTTGGCAGCACATATATTACCTGTGTGAGCAATTTGTCTCTGTGATAAACAAAAAACATACATAGAAGTCATCTCACTAATGCACACCTCCACTTCATCCTGATACTTACCACAGCTTAGAGCCTAAACCCAAACATGAATGAACTTGCAGCCAAGAAGAAATGCCAGAAATGCAAATGGCTCAAACAATGTGAATCAAGAGAGACAACAAAATAGCCTTTTGTCGCTTGTTTTTGCACTTTTTTTCCCTGAAATCCTGTGATCATTTTTATTTGAAAGATTTATACATTTTCCCCGGCTTGTTCACGTTTGAAATATTCCCATTTTCCTATGGATTTTTGGAACTGTGAGTAAACCTGTGTTCTGAGAGCGGAGTGCTCTAGTAGGATGATATGGGATTATTAAATTTTGTAGGTATGTTGGTGCCATACCATTTAGAGCTTTGTATGTGAGTAGAATGATTTTGAATTCGATTCTAAATTTCACAGGGAGCCAGTGTAGTGAAGCTAATATGGGGGAGATATGTTCTCTTCTCTTGGATCTGGTCAATACACGTGCAGCAGCATTTTGAACAAGCTGCAGGCTCTTTACGGACTTACTGCTGCAGCCTGATAGTAATGATCAGATAATGTGTGTGTGTGTGTGTGTGTGTGTGTGTGTATGTTTGCATGTACGTATTAAATTAGAATTAAAAAAAAAAAAGTCTTCGTCCGACGTGATAATGACGTAACCCAGCGTGATACAGACTGTGGTACAGAAAACATCCCAGAGACTTCTTCACTGTGCGCGAGCCTGACAGCTGAAACGCCTGGTTCCGGGTGCGCGTGCTGTCCGCAGCCTGGCAGGCACACTGGACACTGGACACCGGCTATGGGAGCTGTCCTGGGGGCCTTGTCCTTCGCAGCATGGGTAAGTTGATATAGTGAGGAGCGCCGTGTGTTTTGAATGAATGGAAGACGTTAGCTGAGGTGACAGCACGAGCCAAACGAGCAGTTTATGACAGACTAAAGTCACAGGTCTCTCCTCGCCAGTGTGTAAACTATGACGACTGAAGGTTTCAATTTAATTCTCTCATGGTCAGTAGTTTTCTAATAGTTTGACTTACTTCATTCGAATCTCGACATGTGATATCTGTGATCCTTTTACAATAATTATATTAGATGAGTAGTGTCGCAATATTACTGACACGTTACGAAGCAACATGACATATAGACAGAAATAAAACTCTACAAGCCAACAGTAATGTCAGAGACCACCCTATACACAGAGTCAAGCAATATAAGGCAACATTTTATTGATGAATAAGATTTGATTTGATTTGTAACTGTGCAGATCAGCTGAAAGCCACCTGAATGTGAGCCACCTAAGACTGAACACTTGAAGTCACAGCAAAGTAAAGGGTTAATCGTAACCACTTGGTCATCTGCTTACACGTGATTAATTGGATTATACTTGCCTTGTTGCCTTGTTGCCTTGTTGCCTTGTTTTGCAGGGCCAACAACAAACACCACATTCAGAAATGATGTGTCTTTACCTTAATGGATACAAATGGCAGAAACAATTGGTATTTTCATACTACACAGGAAAGACACAGAGCTAACTGTGGGTACAGGATCCATTCTGGATTAAAAGGGTTTGTCTTGGGACAGTTACCACAAGCAGATAAAAGGCTTAGTGTGCTGGACTGTCTAGTCTTCCCTTAGTCATTTATCTATCGAATACAAAAAAGAAATCCTTACATTTCTATGTTGTTACCAGCAATATCCTCACAAAATCTATAATAAACCGAATAATAAACAGATAAAAATAACAAGTAAAATAACACAATTTTTCAAATGTTTTCAAAGTAGTCTAAGTCACTGTGATGTTCATGAACAAAAGCCCATGTTACTTTTTCATAGATGAACACATCTTCTGGGTTTATTTTGGTTCACTCTAAAGGTTTATCCTTATCTGGCACTCATGTCAATGGCTTTGGCTTTGCTAGTACTAAGATGATCATGTCTGGCTGGCTGGGGTATTAACTTGTTGACAAAATATAGCCCTTTGCCAGGGTTTCCACTGCTCCAAATGTACTTGAAATTGCAATTTTAATGTTAAACAAACTTTTTCATGACATTAAAAAAGCTTAAGTTTAAATAAAGTATAGTCAGCATTACGATTTATAGTGCCATTGTCAGACTGATGCAAAATAAACAACATTTTGTTGTTTAAATCTATGTATGTTAAATCTGCTTTAACTGAAAAATGATGCTTTTTTAAAAATCGAGTCCCACCCCTCATTTTTAATGTCAAATAACAAATTAAAAACCAGCTTATCCGGGGGAAGTAGACTCTTGGACATAAATTATTGTGAGTAAAATAACAAACATATTTGGAGAAACTTTATTTGACGTGTAGTTTGAGTTTTTAGTGTCACATCTGTGAAGGTACAAATGATCATTTTCAGAAATCTAAGATCTTGTACTCAATGTTAGTGGAAAAAGAAATAACATTTTAAACAAAAAACAAATTTTTATCTAACAAATTCCACACCAACAAATAACAAATTATGATTGTAACTATTACAAACTATGTAACCTAAAGTAATTTGGGTACATAAGTCTTGTGGGGACTCAGACATTGGCTCTAACTGACATTAACATTTTGTAATAAAAAGGACATGTTTCATAAATTGATATTAAATTATATTGTTAAAAAAAGAGATATGTTATACTATACAAGGCGCTTCAGATTACATGGAGTTCCTGTATTATACATTTGAACAATGGTGAAAAAAATTATTGTGGAATCTGGTATTGTTGTCCAATGTATTAGACTCACAAATCCTTGTTTGGTCACCGTATTTATTGGCATCATGTCCTCAACCAAAAAAAAAATACATGACCATGAGTCGACAATGACAGTTTAACAGGTATGATCAGTTGATTAACATATTTATTAGGGGAGAAAAGATATTAGCTTCAACTTCAACAAGAAATGAAATATCAATATAATTATATTAGTTAACATAAATTATTTTGTGCCTCCCATTCCATTTATCATCATGGTTCAGGATATATTTGATTTATACGTGAACGTGTCAGTTTTGATCAATAACTATTTTTTCTGCCTCCTATGTTTAGTGCACAACTCCCTGTCCCTCTCTTTCTGATGCTACGGTGGTGCAAACACATTTAATGTTGATTAATTATCTACTACTATAAACCATTAATGATAATCCATCGTTTGTTGTTTTGGTGATAAGGATGTAAAAAGCCACCTAATGTTTCTGCAAAACCTTCTTTACATGCAGGTGTTTAGTTAGTTTGAAGTGTGGTGATTGTGAAAAGTATGTCAGACGTAGTATGTTGTATCTTGTACCCTTTTTACCTACATTTGTCAGAAGGTGTGTTTCATCATTTCGAATCGGAGCTGGAGGCCTGAGCACAACCTATGATGAGTGCAAATAAACAGCTATGGAGACTCAGTTGTCTTCGTTGGTTTTTATTCTTAGTAAATATATCTTGCAGCATGAGGCTCGCAGTCACACAGAACACGAGTACTGCAGTAGTCACTATACAGTGAGGAGTCACCCTCCTCTCTGGGATACTACCTGTTAGATAGTTAGATAACAATGTGTGTAAACAGGATAATTTATCGTTTACTTAGACTGTCTCCAGCCACCATCTGATACACAGTCTCATGGGAACATACTTTCCTGTGGACTCTATAAGAGACATCTCAAATGGTTAGTGGCAGTTTAAGAATACATTCTATATATGGTTACTGCGTACACATTCTATTTATGGTTACTGCGTACACATTCTATATATGGTTACTGTGTAAATCAATTCTTTCACAACATCTGACATGTGATTTTCTTGTGCCCAGGTGCCATGTCTTTGTAGCAGTGCAACATGCCTGTTGTGCGGCTGCTGTCGAAGCAGCAGAAACTCCACTGTTACTAGAATCATCTACGCCTGCATCTTGTTGCTGGGGACCATTCTGGCTTGCATCATGCTCTCACCGGGTGTGGATGAGCAGCTCAAAAGGGTATGAGAACATCTTTTCAAGCTGTGTGCAGTGCACCTTACACTGCTATTGTAATCTCTTTATTTCTCTCTCGTTCCTCCCTGGTTTGCGTATATAAAATGATTTTGCGAGTTGCTGCACTTGCTCAGCAAAAGTTGCATGTTGTTGCTGTAATATGATGCAGTAATGCCTGCTGAATGTTAGAACATATGTGGTAGTTAAAACACATTTATACGTTAATAAAATATATTCTTATTGTCGTCTGATTCCACTGACGGAAGATTGTAGTGAAGTTTAAAGCATACGTGTCATATGAGCACTACTACAAACTGTTGCCTCTTGCACTTCAATTTTTTGTATGTTTCTCACACATTTTTTCACATTGTATTTGCGATACAAACCATGAACAAGCAAATGAGAATGCAAATTGGATTCTTGCATTTTCATGAAGTTATTTTTAAAAAATGTATTTTTTACTCATTGTGTTGGCTAAAGTGTAACCACATTGGCATCACATCTTCTTTTTGTACAAGAATATGCACCTCTCCCTCCAGGCACAGTTGAAGTAACGCACATTCACATTAATGAACTAATTATTAATTATATTGTGGCAAATTAGGGAAGACTCCGACACGAGGTGGGTTAAGCAGCTTTACTGTAGACACACTGTAGGAAGGTTAGTTACAACATGGCGGGATGCGCCAAAACTCTATAACACAACCACGCCCCCTTACCCATAACCCTCCTGGGTGAGAGGTATGCCAAGTGTCCGCCACAATATAATGATTTTTGGGTCAAAGAATATGGGGTGCCGGCTCACGTTGAAAAAAAAACATTTTGTCACATTTAGCTTCAAACAGTGTTTAAAAAATTGGCACAGAAAAGCACTTTTTAGCACATTTATGACAATATTTGTCAAGATATATTAAATAGTTAAATCTAGATGTTAAATGTTACACATAAATGTTAAATGTTTAATCAAAATCTAAGTTTGAATGTTAAATTTAAACGTTAAATTTAAATGTTAAATCTAAATCTAAATCTATAGATTTAGATTAGATAATAACTAACTAAAATAACAAACACATTTAGAGAAACTATTTGATGTGTACTTCAGGTAGCATTAGGTTCTTATCAAGGCTAACTAACATGGCTATTAAATTAGCTAATGGTAGTCCAGTAGAGATTTACTACTAGCATCAATGCACTTCATGTATAACACATGTTTTTCCTCTATGACTGCTGGGCATATAAACATAAAAGTCACACTGGTAAAAGAAGTGCTGCCACGGAACAAACTGATGAGCTAAAAAAGTAGAAAAAGCAACATGCATAGTTTTGCTTCTAAAACGAATGTTGCCCATAACTGAAACGGTGTACTGTAATATAAACTGTTTGCATGTACAGGTTTGTGTATCAATGCCTTTATGTAGAGACAAGTGGCTGAACTTATTGAGGCAACTTCTTTTCCACTCCACAGAAAACTGCTGGTTTCATTAGTCTTTTGCAGGTCACTAGGGAGAATTTGTTTGTGATGAAGGTATGGTAATGCTGGTTCTGGAGCCCTGAGGAGCTTTAAAATATTAACAAAATACCATAGATGTTATTATCTTGTCACATGGTGGTGTTGTGTATGCTGTTTTATGCTTTTTTAACGTCCTCCATCGGCATTACCCATTACTATTTTCTTTCAACAGCAGATGGTCTAAAATGAATCCAATGAACTGAATTCATTCAATTTAATGTTCATCTGTTCATCGGACGTGACAGCTCAGTGAGCCTCCCAGTGGCTGGCTGTAGTACAGGTCGTAAGTGACAGAGAAGTGACACTAAAAACTCAAAGTACACGTCAAATAGTTTCTCTAAATGTGTTTGTTATTTTAGTTAGTTATTATCACGATAATGTATGAACAAGAGTCCATTTCCCCAGATACGTTTTTTAATGCGTTATTTGACATTAAAAACACAATCTGACCTCCTCCAGCTTTTATTTTGGTACTTACTTCCGGTTGAATTTGCATATTAGCTAAATATTTTCACCCTGAATATTTAGATTTTTTATTTAGATTTAGATTTAACATTTAGAATAAAGATTTTACATTTATGTGTAACATTAAATATTTAGATTTAACTATTCAGTATATCTCTAGGATGACAAATATTGGTGTAAATGTGCTAAAAAGTGACTTTTTTGAACAGTGTTTGAAGGTAAATGTGACAAAATGGTGATGTTTTTTTCAACGTGAGCCATTTTACAAACAGCACCCCATAAAATAATAGCTCAGTTTGAAATGTAACTTTTATTGATAATCTTTTCCATCTGTTTGTATGTTGTCAAGTTAAACTGTGAATGTCATTGATTTGCTGCAGATACCAGGCTTCTGTAAAGACGGAACAGGTTCTTCTATCCCCAGCCTGCAGGCTGATGTCAACTGTGAAATGTTTGTCGGCTACAAGGCAGTGTACCGTGTCGGCTTTGGCATGAGTATGTGGTTCCTGGGACTTTCCATTCTCATGATCAATATTAAGAATAGCACAGACCCCCGTGCTGCCGTTCATAATGGGTAAGCAACACAGACAGTAAATTACCAACATGCTGCAGTGGATGCTGTATTTGACTACACTGATGTGTCTATTCAAGATTCAAAATTCAAGATTCAAAATGTTTATTGTCATATGTACAGTGAGGAAACACGTTTCCCTGTACAACTGGAATGTTTTCTTTGCTGTCTACATTGAATGCCAGAGATAAAATAAGGTGAGGTAAGAATAAGGATAGAAATAAAAATAAATAAAATACAAAATAAAGGGAATTTTTAAATTTAAGTATGAGAGACATTGTGTACATAGTTTGTGCAAGAAAAATAGACTATACATAAAATAGAATATAACTGTGTATGTGCAGTTTGTATGGGAAATATAAACTGTGCATAAAAGTATCATATGATTGAATAGGTAAAACACCTGAACATGTGTGGTAGGTAAACATGCTTCTGCTTCTGAAATGTAGCAGCCTTTTGTTGTCTTGAGATTCTTAACTTTAGCTGCAGCTAACAAACTTAGAATAATATATTAAAAAACAGATTTTGCTTTAGTATGAAAATGTCAAATGAATGACTTCTCTTCACCAGTCAGAACTATTTGTGTTTCTTTATGACAATATGTTATTTTGTCTTCTGTGAACCCAATAACTGTCAGCTAACAATTTTTTTTTCAGATTTTGGTTCTTTAAGTTTGCTGCCTTGGTGGCATTTACAGTCTGTGCCTTTTATATTCCAGATGGGCCTTTTACCTACAGTAAGAACTGAAAGTTTTCAAACTTTTCTAAACTCAAATGATGGCGTCAAGTAAACATAGATTTGGTAATATATGCGTGTATAAGTAATATAGGATATGTAATTGAATGATCTATGGGTCTGTGTTGCACAGCATGGTTTGTCGTGGGCTCCGGTGGAGCTTTCTTTTTCATTCTGATCCAGCTGGTGCTGCTGGTGGATTTTGCCCACTCCTGGAATGAGTCTTGGCTAGACAAGATGGAGACTGGAAACTTTGGCGGGTGGTATGTAGGTAGGTTATGATGTTGCTCAGTGATGGCACACTCAGAGCTATGAAAAGAAAAACAAATTATCAGTTGCATGGGCTAAAACACCAAAGCTCCGAGATACATATACAGTGAACCCTTGCTATAACGCGGTTCACCTTTTGCGGCTTCGCTGTTTCAAGGATTTTTTAGTGCAGTTTGTTTATGCTTTTTTTTTTTTTACAGTGTATGAACGCGCATTGTGTTCTGTGTCCTGATTGGCTAAGGGACTGTAGGCCAATGTCAATCAATCTCCTCCGTGCCTCGTCTCGGTCCAGGACAGAATGCGTTCGGCTTGGCAAATTTACACGTTTGCATGTTGTCTACACGACAAAACCCACAATGTCGACGAAACGTTCTGCACCGACAAAGACACCTGCACCACGGCCTTCAGTAGAAAAAGACGCTACAGCGGAGCGGAGTCAGCACGAAGAGGCACAGTCAGAGGAACTGTGAAATACGCGTCAGTCACAATGTGTCCAACCGCGTAGGTTGATTATTAAAATGATTATTTTACAGTATTTCTAAAAACTATCATAGTTATTTGTTAGAAAACGCTTCTATTTTTATTTCTTAAACAAATGCTTGGGCCTGAAAACAGGTTTTGATCTTTGGTTTCGTTCTATAGTACTGTATAATAATTGTTAAAAATAAAGCTGACTACTTCGCGGATTTCGCCTATCACAGGTTCTTTTTGGAACGTAACCCCCGCGATAAACAAGGGTTCACTGTATACATTTTCACTTATTTCTTAATATATTGTGCACCATTTCTGCCTTCTGTTTTTAGCATTGCTGGCAGTTACAGTCCTCGACTATATCCTGTCAATTATTGCTGTCGTGATGTTCTTCATCCTCTACACGAAGCCCGATGGATGCCACATCAACAAGTTCTTTATCAGCTTTAACATGTTGCTCTGCTTTGTGGCCTCTGTTGTCTCTGTGCTGCCCAAAGTACAGGTACAGAACACAGAAAATGCTGCAGCATTAAACAGTCAGACATAAGCACTCAGTGATGTAAAGATGTGACACATACACACAGCAGATCAATATATATTATAATATGACACCCTGGTGACTCTGGTCAATGTTGTCTTCTGCTACTGTTATAAAAACGAATTCAATTATTAACCTGCCCTCTCACTTTTTACTTATTCTTTTCTGGAGAGGTTCTTCCTGCTTTCTTTTTAAAATAATGCATATTATAAGCTACCATATCTACATGGTAGGAAGTAAATGTTGTGAATTGTCTGAATAAATGTCTGACTGTTCTGTCTGTGTCTCCTCAGGAATCTCAGCCACGTTCAGGTCTTCTACAGTCCTCTGTCATCACCCTGTACACCATGTTTCTAACCTGGTCTGCTATGACTAATGAGCCTGGTGAGACAGTTGATTGCATTCACTAGTCCTATAATCACTCATTAATTTGCAGTTCTGGGTTTTATGGGTTCTAACAAGACACAGAGTAGCGTTAAAGTTTTTGTTACCAGTTACCATTAATCTGAAAAGGTTTAAGTAGAATTCTCAGGTTACTCTCATGGATGTCTTTGTCAGTGAATATCAGGAACATTAGAGCAGATAAGGTCACATATTTTCATTCTCTGTTAACACGTCATCACATATTAAACGGCTCATCAGAACATTGTGCTTTTCTATACTTTTCTTAGATCGAGAATGTAACCCCAGCCTTCTAAGTATCTTACAACAGATTGCAGCTCCCACTCTGGCTCCTCTGGACATGGAGAACGAGACAGCTGTAGTAATAATTGGCATAGAAGAACCTGTCCTGACTTCTCCCTATGTGCAATGGTGGGATGCCCAGAGCATTGTGGGGCTTGTCTTATTTGTTCTGTGCATCCTCTACTCCAGGTAGGTCTACCGACTGGGTGGAAGTTAAAAAGAGGTCAAAATATAAGAAAAAATAGGATCTGCTGTTTTCATCAGTCTTGGCAGGTCTGTCACTGCAAACTCTTTTTCATTATATGTATTGTTGGATGGTTTTCACTGGGGCCTTTGCAAAACACACAGTAGTTTTGTGTATTTAAGAACTGGATAAACAATTCATTTGATCATGTTGTGCCCATAGCATTCGTTCATCCAGCACCAGTCAGGTAAATAAACTGACCATGGCCTCCAAAGACTCAGGCATCATGGCTGAGAGTGGTTGCAGCTCTGACCTATCAGAAGAATTGACGGGACCCAAACGGGTAGAGGACAATGAACAGGACATGGTTCAGTACAGCTACTCTTTCTTCCACTTCATGCTCTTCTTAGCCTCACTGTACATCATGATGACCCTCACCAACTGGTATAGGTCAGTACACACCCATTTTGTCGTACTAGTTATGTTACTTTGGTTTAAGCATGTGTCTATAGTGTTCAAGCAATGGGTAAAAACTGTAATACTATATTCTTGAAAATGTGATGTTTTTTTTCTTTATGCTGTAGCTCTTGTTTATTTTCTTTAAACTAAAGCGTTCAACAGACCCCCAGTTAAACTCACATGTAGATACATTAAATGGGTAAACATTCAGGTTCTCTGCTCTGAGCTCAATTGTGCAGCAGACAATGTTTCCCCTATATTTCCCTCCTATAATGTTATTTTGACGGACGGACCGACTGAACCATCTCCAGGCGAGTGGGGTAGAGCCACGTCTTACCACTAAATGATCCGCTGGGAAAGCAGAGATTCCTGCATGCTTCCTCCATGCGAGACGAGATGAGGACTATCTATCTTCTTGCCGTATTGTTTGGTAGTGAAAGATGTTCTTTTCAATGATTACAACTAAAAAGTGTTCTGTTTTGTTTCTCTGACAGCCCTGAAGCAGATTACACTATAACTAGCAAGTGGCCAGCAGTGTGGGTGAAGATCACTTCCAGCTGGATGTGTTTGGCCTTATACATCTGGACGTTGATAGCCCCCATGATTCTCACCAACCGGGATTTCAGCTGATCAAAAAACCCATATTTCCTACATATTAATGTGAGATTTTTTTACACTTGCTGGAAGTGAATCTTATCATTGCATGGACAATTGGGTGTGGTACAGGTACTGAAGTGACTTAATACCATTCAGGTGCAGCTCATACATGACAGTCACCTATTCTTGTTGAGGCTCTTATATATATATATACCTATACACTTTGAAGTTAAGCCCACATTTTTTCAACAAAAAATATCCAGAATTAGTTGGAATAAAATCTATATATTTTTTGTAAATATAACAGCCATCTTCAGCGCAGTGTTGACACTGAAGTTTGGTTTCTGAATAACTTTCCCTTGTATCCTGATAGGTTTCTGTTCTGAGTTTCAATCCCTTCTTTGCATGTAAAATTTTGAGACATTCGAATGTATTGAGAGTAACGGGGCATCAGTAAATTTAAAACAAAAATGAAAAAATTAATTAAAAATTACTTACATTTTCTGTGAATCACTGAGTCAATTTAATTTTTATTCACAACACTGGGTCTACACAGTTGATATCAGAAATCTAAAGGAAATGCTCATTACACTTGCGATATCAACCCCTACAGTGACAAAAGGCAATTCACCATAGTAAACTCTTATTGTAGGTTGGTGTTATAACTACATCTAGTGGCACAATGTATGCACAATGGCACAATGAATGTATGTTCCGACTTACGTCGAAATTCGGTTACGACACATTCTCAGGAACGGATCTCCGTCGTAACTCGAGGACCCCCTGTATCTATAGATGTACAAAAAATTGTCCCAGTCTCACTGGTTAAGAAACAAACTCTTGCACTGACTTTTTTTTTTGCCAAATGCAAATACGCAGGCAGGAGCAAAGCGAAAGGGGTTGGTGTTTAACAATCTGATTAGGCCAACCCAGTGTCAATCGGGCTGCTGGTTTCATGGGCCAGTCAGACCAATATAAACATTTAAAAAAGTGTTGAGACTGTTGGCCCAAATAGCACGTCGGCCCACTTGGAAAATGCCCGGTATGCCAGATGACCAGTCCATCCCTGGTTACAGTCCATTGCACAGGAGGTGAGAGTTGTGGCCTCTGTGGTGTGCACACTCAGATGGGACACTCGTGCCATCGTAGCGCACACCAGGCAGCTGGTCAGTGATTAGTGTCCAGGTGAAGTCCTCTGTGATGTGGACCCCCAGGTATTTAAAGCTACTCACTGTCTCCACTTCAAGCTCCTGGATAAACAGTGGTTGATGAGGTCTCCTCTCCTTCCTCATGTCCACTATCATCTCCTTCGTCTTGTCTGTGTTGAGGGTGAGGTCCTCTCATCAAGCCACTGGACCGGCCACCTCCCTCCTGTAGGCGGCTTCCAGTGATGCAACCGATCACTGCAGTGTCAACCGCGAACTTCAGGATGATGTTGTCCTTGTGGGAGGAGATACAGTCATGGGTGAACAGGGTGTAGAGGATGGGGCTGAGTACATATCCGTTGGGGGTACCAGTGTTGGTGATGATGCTGGCTGAAGTCCTATTACCAATTCTGACTGACTGGGGCCTGCCAGCCAGAAAGTCTAGGAGCCAGTCACAGAGGGTGGGTTGCAGGCCAAGTGTGGACAGTTTGTGGATGAGTTTGTGGGGGATGACCATGTTGAATGCAGAGCTGTAGTTGTCAGGCCGATGTATAGAGAGGACCCAGGAGCAGAGACTTGATTCACAGTCTTTTATTTACAAAGATCTCTTTTCCAGAGTGAAAAAACAAAGCTATGAAACTTGACAAACTATCTCTCTATAATCTAAAGCGACTATGAAAGTAACAACTCAAAGGCTACAAAAAATGCTCCAAAAGGGAGAAAACCTATCTAAGATAAAAAGTACAAACAAAATCACTATAACAGAAAACGCTCCATAAGGGAAGAAAAACAATCTGACAAATGCAAAACAATGGCTATGGCAAGGTAACATATACTATCAAAATTACAAAACAAAATTACTCTTAAAGAGATATATCGACTTCAATACACAATGACTTTATGACACGTTTCCTGTTTCTGTGGCGAGATATTAAATCTGTTAATTAAAAGTGTGCCCCACACACTTACTGAATTTCTTGTGTGTAGCTGAAACTATATGTCGACCAGAGGACTAAATTACTAATTATGGGGCGTTAAGGAGTCGCTGGTGTCTTCCCTCACGAAATACATTCTGCACTCTAATGCACATGTCATTCATACTGGTAAACACAAGTGGCAACAATTAAATACAAATTGAGCACACGTGTCATTCATTAAACACAACCGCTCAACACTGATTTCACTTGTTTCAAATGATGTGACAACCAATAAAAGCCAGCTCAGAGAGTAAACAGGTTGTTGAAGGTAGGAATGAAAAAGTCTGAGAATGGGTAGAAGAGGACGAGTGCATATGCGAGGTGGGGGGTGAGGAGGAAGAGGGCAAGAAAGAGGAAGAGGAGGACAAAGAGGAAGAGGAGGACAAAGAGGAAGATAAAGAGGAAGACGAGGACAAATAGGAAGAGGAAGAGGAAGACTGGAAATATCTGATGAAATTCGGGCAACAATCATAGACCATGTTGTTGTTGTCCATGGAATAACAATGACGGGAGCAGGACTTAGAGTGCAACCCAATTTGAGTCGATTTTCTGTGTCCACCATAGTAAGGGCATTCAGGTACAGTATACTACTGTATTTTTGTAATTGCAAAATTATTGTACTACAGTATATGCAGTTGTTTCAATAGACATTTGTAAAGTTCATCACTGTATGCATGAATATGTTAACTGCACATCTTCTTTTTGTAGAATTGCAAGGCAGCTATGTTCACTCAGGGGCAAGAAGTCGTTATAGTGGACATGGTCTGTCAAAATAACATAATACGACTCAGAGAAATCCAGGAAGGAGCAATACAAGACAACACACACTTCCAGGGAATCAGCAGTGTGAGCATTTCCACAATTGACTGTGTCCTCCATCATACCAGAATGCAAATGAAGCAAGTACACAGAGGACCTTTTGAGCGCAACTCACCAAACATGAAAGAACTGTGAGCTCAGTATATGCAAGTAAGTGTACATTCAGACACATTTACTGTAATCCAGATTGTCTACAGTACTGCCACGTACTATGTGAATGACATTAGTCTTCAGTACATGCAATGTACGTGAATCAGACGTGCATACAGTAGTAGTAATCGTACTCTACTACAGTATAGCACTGTCTCTGTACGACTTACAAAATTCTACATACAGTATATTGTATTTCTACACAGACAGTATTTGACATGGAATCCTTGGACAGACCCCACAAGTTCATCTTTGTCGGTGAAGCAGACTTCAATCTAACCAAGAGGAGAAGGAGAGGCTGAAACATTAGTGGACAGTGGACCATTGTTGAAGTCCCTGGTCAATGAGATGGCAATATCCCACTCTGTGCTGCTATCAGCAACCATGGTGTTTGTCAGGCCGATATATAGAGAGGACCCAGGAGCAGAGATTTGATTCACAGTCTTTTATTTTCAAAGATCTCTTTTCCAGAGTGAAAAAGCAAGGCTATGAAACTTGACAAACTATCTTTCTATACTCTAAAGCGACTATCAAAGTAACAACTCAAAATCTACAATAAAGCTCATAAAGGGAGAAAACCTATCTAAGATACAAAGACCAACCAAAATCACTCTAACTGAAAACGGTACCTTACCTATGGTAAGGTAACATAAACTATCAAAATTACAAAACAAAAAATACTCTTAAAGAGAAATATTGACTTACAAATTGCAATGACAAAGACTATGGCTTGGAATCAGAATGCTCGTGATATCGGTCAACAGACTAAGACACACTGGCACAAGACAAAGGGAAACACAGACTATTTAACAAACTGAAGGAAGGGAAACAGGTGGAAACAATCAAGGCGGTGATGACAATCAGGACAATGGGAAACACCTGAAGGGAAGTGGGAAGCAACCTAACATGAGGAGGATAGGGTTTCAAAATAAAACAGGAAATAATACCAAAACAGAAACAAGACATGACATTACCCCCCCCTCTAGGACCGACTACCAGACGGTCCAGGCAGTTCAGGATGATGGCTTGGAATCAGAATGCTCGTGATATCGGTCAACAGACTAAGACACACTGGCACAAGACAAAGGGAAACACAGACTATTTAACAAACTGAAGGAAGGGAAACAGGTGGAAACAATCAAGGCGGTGATGACAATCAGGACAATGGGAAACACCTGAAGGGAAGTGGGAAGCAACCTAACATGAGGAGGATAGGGTTTCAAAATAAAACAGGAAATAATACCAAAACAGAAACAAGACATGACAGTGTTCTACATCACCATGTTACACTGAGGCCACATAACACCCAGCAACTTTAATATATTTCTTGCCAATCCAAGAGATATTTTATTATATTATTATATATTATATTTTTTTTTTATTTGAGCCATTCAAGAGCTGCAGGGTCAAGAGCTAAATGAGAATTACATTCCCACATAGGTGACAATGTGTCAGTTTCCACCCAGCTGCTCTGGTAATGGAATGGTTCAACATCAATGGGCAGTTTATGAACTTGTACCTCCCTCCATACTTGGCTTTCCTGAATCCGATTCAGGTGTTTTTCTCCTCTTGGAGATGGAAAATCTATGATAGACAACCCTATGTTACACCTCTTGCACACATTGACAACGTCAGGGACAGGTAAAACTTACAAACAAGGTGTGCGTACTACAGTACCTCGTGCACTCACGATTACCAAGAGCATCTTTTGTCAACAACTCTCTTCTTCTAACGGCTTGCTACTCAGTATCACAGCCTATACTGCCTCCTACTGGCAAGTGCAAAAATGCATATACATGTTCAACCAATTGTACTAGAAGATAACTGACTATATAATGAAATAATAACATCTTATTACAGGTACCACACCTACACCAGAGTAAATCTGCTGCAAGCCATGGATTTAGCCTGTGGTGATATAGGTGAGGATTCATGTCAGGGCTGGATACGGCACACAAGAGGCTTCCTCCCCCGTTGCCTCAGGAGGGAAAATATTGCTTGTGATGTCGATGAAGTGCTCTGGCCCGACCCAGCCCAAAGACAAGAAGCACGTTGATGACATGTTAAGTCCTTGGATTTTTGTCCCTTTTTTGGTATTTTTATTGGATACTGTACTACAGTGCATTGTAGGCTGTGTACTGTACAATACTGTGAGTAAATTGTATGGCCCTGAACATTGTGCTTTTCATTTGTTTACAGTACTGACTGTTCAATAGATTTTGACTGGTTGCAGGTTCCTATGAACAAAGAACAAGAAGTACAGTATCACAGAGACATTGGACAGGTTTGTGAGATGCAGGGTACAGTACTGTAGAAATAGGTATGTAGTTAAATAGGTATTTAAGTTATTGCAGTTTTAGTTACCAAGCCTTCCAGTGTTCATGCAGGCTGCAAGTGCTTCACCACAGAAAGCTGATTGTCAGAGCCTTGGAGTGGAACCAACAGTGAGTATAGATGCACTCGGGTTATTTCAGTTGTTTCCTGTGATCTTCAAGGTGATGTTTGAGGCATGTATTTTAAAACCGTGCTAACGATTTAGCTGCTTGTTAAGCTACTATGGTTAAACTGGGTCATTCTTAAGCTTTGTTGTGTTGTATAGGTGAATTTGCATCTTTATTGCTGCGTTTATATTGTGGTTACTTTCCAGTGGATGCATTCATCTACTGATGTGTGTTTATCGGAATGTAAGGAATGTAAGAGATTTCATGTATATGTATTATAACATTTTGTATCCATCTGTATTGCAGTTTTACCAAAAAAAAGAGAAGATTCAGTAACTCAACCTCAATCAAATCTACTGGGTCTCTCATTTGGTTCGTTATCTGTCAGCCAGGACAGAATAGTAAAATGTTGACCTCTCAGCGGGGAAAGGCAATTGAACAACTGTGAACAGTACGCAGAAGCATCGCAAGATGAGCGACCATGAGGAACGTCAGTCTCACCTGGAGATGAGGTCTCAAGTCTCAGCTTCACACAAGTCCTCCAGAGCTTCAATAATGACATCTGTCAGCATCACTGCGACAAGGGCTAGAGCTAAGGCCCAAGCAGCAAAAATTAAAGCATCCTTTGCAGAAAAGGAGGCAGTCATAATGAAAGAAAAGGCTTCAATACTTCAATACTTCAACTTTTAACAATCCGACATCATAAAACAGTGACTAGCAACAAGGTACAAGATTTAGTGTATGAGCCATTTAAGGAGGAAGATGAGCACAGACACATGGCTCTCCACATCTCCCCCTCCCCCGAGAGTATATTTCCCAAATCAAGAATACTCACTTGTGATTCCTGACCCCCCAAAGAAACCACCAGCTACACTTCAAGTTCCTCATCTGGCACAGAGTAATAAATACTCACCTTCAACTCCTCAGACCTCTGATTTAGCCCATTATCTTATGAGAAAGGAGATGGTGAGCTCTGGACTCCTTGCCTTTGATGATTGTCCAGAAAATTACTGGGCATGGAAAGCGTCTTTCCTAGCAGCCACAAGAGAACTAAACCTATCTGAGCAGGAAGAGCTCAACCTTCTAGTCAAATGGCTGGGGCTCGAGTCATCAGCTCAAGCAAAGTGGATAAGGTCAGTAGATGTAAACAATCTTACTGGTGTCTTCATGGTATGGGAGCGCCTGGAAGAAAAATACGGAAGCCCAGAGGCCACCAAGAAAGAAGAACCGGACAAGCAATGTCCTATCCATAAAAAATCTCACCCTCTGTCAAAATGCGGTATGGCTTAAGATTGCAGGACCACACTTAAATGCCTAGAGTGTGACAGTGACAAACATACCTCAGCAATGCATCCTCGTCCAGCTCCACGGTCATTTGGTGGGCAGGCAGAACAAGCAAAGTGGGGAGAGTGAAGACCTAAATGCCCCTCTAGTCACCTCCAAGTGCACTGAGATATGTGGTGGTGCTCCCAAGCCCATCCTATTCAAACATATGTTTGGTCAAGGTTTCCCACACCGACCATCCAAGTAAGTCGCACAGAATGTATGCAGTTCTCGATGACCAAAGCAACCGGTCTTTAGAAAAATCTGAGTTCTTCAATCTATTGAACATGCATCCCCCTATACTCTAAAAACATGCTCCAGTACAGTGGAGACTGCAGGGAGGAAAGCAAATAACATCATTGTGGAGTCACTTAACAGGAAAACCAAAGTGACACTTCCCACCTTGTTGGAGTGTAACTACCTGTCTGACGACAGATCAGAGATCCCAACTCTGGCTGATAAGATCCCTCCACTTGACACCAGTGCTCCCATCCTGCTGCTGCTAGGCAGGGATATTTTGAACTTGTACAAGGTACGTGAGCAGTGTAATGGACCTCACAACTCACCATGCACCCACCGTCTTGATCTTGCGTCATAGTTGGGGAGTTATGCTTAAGTGGTGCTCACAAGAGAGAGGAAGTCAACGCTTACAAGACACATGTCCTTCAAATTGGACACTCCTCTTTCCGTAAGCCACACACCAACAACATCCACATTAAGGACCCAGCGCAGTTTTCAAACGGCATCACACACTGATGGAATCTTTCAGGAGACATGTAAAGATGGTCTGGGGGCAAGTGTGTTTCAGAAAACACCGGAAGACGACAAACCAGCCAAGTCAGTGGATAATAACAATTTTCTGAGGATTGTGGGAAAGGAAGTGGATATGGACAATGAAAACCATGGGGTGACACCGCTACCTTTTCGTTCACCTTGTAAGCCCTTTCCAAATAACAGAGAGCAGGCCTCTCAAAGACTCACCTCTCTCCAGCGCTCATTCAAGAAAAGACCTGAGATGAAGGAGCATTTCTTTGACTTCATGCAGAAGGTCATTGACAACAGCCAGGCAGAGCAAGCTCCTCGATTAGAGCCAGGCAAAGAGTGTTGGTATTTGGTGTTCTACTAAGATTCAGAAGAAAGCAAATAGCTGCCACAGCCAAAGAAGAACAGATGTTCTATGGGTTAAAGGTCAAAGAGGACCACCGCAATTTCCTTCAGTTTCTGTGGTACAAGGATAACAATCCGGACAAGGAAATTGTTGACTACTGGATGACTGTGCATGTGTTCAGGAACAGCCCGTCCCCAGCTGTAGCAACATATGGGCTGAGGAAAGCTGCAGAACAGGTAGAGGCTGAACATGGTGCAGATGCAAGACATTTCATCTTTAGCAATTTTTTTGTCAATGATGGACTTGCATCAGTGGCAGAGGAGGTTGAAGCTATCAATCTTCTGCAGCAAACTCAGACCCTGCTAGCAGAATCCAACTTAAGACTTCACAAGGTAGCCTCAAATAGCCCAAAGGTCATGGAGGCTTTTCCTATGGAAGAGCGGGCAGGTGACTTTAAGGATCTCGATTTGGGAGCAGACACCTTGCCCCTCCAGAGGAGTTGATTTTAAGCTGGGAGCTCCAGACGGACAGTTTCACCTTCAGAATGTCCAGAGATGTCAAACCATTCACTTGTAGAGGTATGCTGTCCACAGTAAACAGTCTTTAGGATTCCCTTGGTTTCACTTCCCCCATCACAGTGCCAGGCCTAGATTGGTGAGAGACTTTTCCTCAGAGCACTATGAGTGGGACACAGCTCTCCCACCAGAGAAAGAGACACAGTAGAAAGCATGGACCAATTCCTTGACTGAGCTAGAACAGGTTCGTGTTCAGAGAGCTTACATTCCAGTCTCTATGTCATGTTGTAAATGGACAGAACTATGTGTTTTTGCAGATGCTTCGACGATGCCTTGGATTCTGATGGAAAAGGGCATGTAGAGTTTGTGATGGGTAAATCAAAGCTAGCTCCTCACCCTATGCACACGGTACCTCGTCCGGAGTGGTGCGCAACAGTCTTGGCGGTCGAGCTGGCAGAAGTGATCCAATCTGCAAGCAGTAAGGTTCTTGACAGACAGTTGCATCATGCTGGGCTACATCCACAACACTACACAAAGGTTTTATACTTATGTAGCTAACCAAGTAGTACGCATTCAAGGCTCTACAGAACCAAAACAGTGGCAGTCTGTGTTGACTAACCAAAACCCTGCAGACCAGGGAACCAGGCCAATTCCGGCAGCTAACCTGACCTTGTCCAGTTGGTTGCTCGGCCCCCCTTTTCTCAGTCAGTTGAACACAGGAAACATTTGAGCTTGTAGACCCAGACAAAGACGAAGGTGTTCAGCCACAAGTCACCTCTTGTTTAACCAAGGTCACAGAGCAGTCTCTTGGAGCAACAAGGTTTAAACGCTTCTCTACTTGGAAGAGTCTAGTAAGAGGTGTGGTATTTCTCATTCATGTAATCAAGTCATTCTCAGGAGAAGCTAAGACTTGTAAAGTTGAAAGGCAAGAGAGAAGTTCAGAAGATGTCTGATCTACCAGCTGACAGGTTCAACCACGAAGGAAGTGGATCTAAGAGAAGCCTGACCTCCAGGAAGGTGATAAAAGGACATTCAAGTAAAACGGAACAAGTGGCCTCTTGGACGGATAATTAAAGCTATTGCTAGCTCGGACAGCAAGATCCGTAATGTCATAGTGAAGACTCTTAGCCAATGTTTGATGTTTTAGGCATGTATTTTAAGTTAATACGCTAACGATGCTAATCGCAAAGCTAACCACTAGCAAGAGGGTATTTAAGCTGCTAGTTAAGTTACTATGGTTAATTCAGGTCATTGTTAAGCTTTGTTGTGTTGTATAGGTGAATTTGCTTCTTTATTGCTGCGTTTATATTGTGATTACTTTCCTGTTGATGCATTCATGTACTGATGTCTGGAATGTAAGTAATGCAAGAGATTTCATGTATCTGTATTATAACATTTGTGTATTCATCTGTATTGCAGTTTTACCAGAAAAAGAGAAGATTCAGTAAAGCGACTTCAATCAAATCTACTGGGTCTCTCATTTGGTTCGTTATCTGTCAGCCAGGACAGAATGGTGTATGTCATTTTGATCACTTTGTTTATGATTTGAGAGCAGTGTTTGGTTTTGAGCACTGGTAAATCTGTTTTGAGGTGAAAGTTTGATTTTGCCAGAGGACTCAGAGGTTTTGTAAATAGTGCTTGCGTTTCCTCAGCCTCCTGGCTTACCTATGGTTCCTAAAATTTGTAACAGCAGAGTTTTGCTGTGTGCTGTGAAACCATCTCCCAGCTTCAGTCCAGGGTTGTGGATACCCTCCCTGTGTTTAAGAGTAGATTTAAAACTTTGCTTTTTGATAAAGCTGATAATTAAGGCTTGGATCAGCTTTTAGTTATGCTGCCATAGGCTTAGATTGCCGCGGGACACATTTCAACAGAGGAAATAAGGGGAATAAGAGAAGTGTGCACAAAGAACAGAAATTAATTGAACAATGATGTATTTCATAAATGTATTCACACTATTGTTTTCCTAAATTTTCCTTAAATTCTTCATATCACCTCAGATTCAGTGTGCACTCTGCTCTGAAACGTTGGGTTTCTGCTGAACACACCCCTTTAATTCATGCGATCATGCATGCCCATGTACTCCAAGCAAGTAAACTCCAACTGAGCTGATTAGCATCATAAGCACCCTCGCAATACTGTTTGACTCAGAGTCAGACAACGAGGGTGTGTTAACTGTCGGTCAAATTATTATGAGCTGTATAAGCTTATACAGTCACAGTCTGTTACAGGTTTAAAATTAGCAATAAATGCAGCTTTCTCGTATGTTTGGTTTTTGACAGATTCAAAAACAGAAACTGGGTGGTTTAAAGTATAAGACAAATACATTGTGTTTAGTAGAAAAAGGCACAAAGCACAGTACATGTAAGTAATAGTCCTTGGAACAAAGTCCAAAACAACACTTCGTCCTGCTCTGATGACTTCAGAATGTGAATAGCCTTTCCTCAGACTCCATTTGAGCACTGTGGACCACTTTACACCTAAACTCAGCACCGAGGTCGTCCTCACTGAGAGACAATTTGAGAAAACTGAACATAGAGTAGAGGCCATTGGTGTTAAGGGTCGGGGGACTGTTGAAGATGCCAGAGGAAAGCGTCTCTCCATCTTTAGTCCAAGTGACCGCCACTTTCTCAGGACAGAAATCTTTGATGTAGAGTTGCAGTATACACTCCTCACACAGTAGTTCACGGCTGATGAACATCACTTTAGGAGGGGTTCCTGTTTCAACAGACAATGGATATATTTCATAATGCATACAGAGATTCATGACAGAAATCATTGTGTACAGCAATCTACAACATTTTAGCTCTTATTTCACAACTCTGTGTGACTGATTCTCACTTGAGATTTACTAAAGCTAAATATCAATTCATACTTGCTGAATTGCTATTATTTGGTTCTGCTACCGTGATTGTTAATGTAGTACAGGACATCTTTGTAACCAGGAGCAGGAAAGCTGGAGTGGTGGACACGACAGGTATAGACAGCCCTCTCATCCTCTCTGGCCACGACCAGCTGGATCTTACTACAGATGCTGTAGAGTTTATTATAGTCAGAGAATGGTCCATAGTTGGTGACAGTGCGGATCTGTTCCCCATCATTCCTGGACCACTCAAGGCTGATGTCCTTGGGATAAAATTTCTCCACCTGACAGCAGAGAACCAGTTGTTGCTCCAGCTCGGGAATCTGAGGGATGCTGGAGATTTGGAGGAAAGATGGCTCCACTAGCACCATGTGAGAGGAGAGATGTAAAAAATAAGCTGTCATGAACAAAGGATATACTGTATATAATGGGGCAAAGGTTAGGTACATTACATAAAAGGCTAGGGTCACGACACAATAAGCTATACAGACAGGAATGCAGGAACGCTTGACACCACCAGACATGCTTTAGAACCAACATTAGCTGCAGCTAGTCAGGGATCAAGTAGCTGGTGGGGAGCCACTTAGCTTAGCCTCCGCTAGCAGTCCCGTGACATTTCTTTTGCAGCCGGGAACTCAGGGTGGCTGTCTAATCTAAGCCTGTTGATCGGGACACCACGATTTATGTTTCAAACAAGTTTTCTCCACTCAGCAACACACCTGCTGAGGAACAAACTCTGATCTTTGGCAATTCTAGAAAAAAGTGAAGTTTGTGACATCAGCGACCATATTCAATTGTTTGTCTAGGGCCAGAGCAGGCAACATTGAATCCAAATTGAAGCTGCTGGCTGAGGCAAAACTTACATACCGTAAGATCATAATACACGACTTTGTCAGTCAGAAGTCATTAAGGTTAATGTGGAGTCGGTGTGTAATTATGCAAAAACAATGTCGGACTCCATAGTTTTCAATGGGCCTTTACCTCATTTGACCAGTAATGACATGTTTAGCCACATGTTGTCATTCAGCCGCTGGCTGTGGGCTTTGTCGACAATTTCCAAACTTTTTGGGGAAAAACTGGCCTCGTCAGGAGAGACGGCCTCCATCCCAGTTTGGCTGGAGCCTCTCTTCTTTCTCATAGTATTAGAGATTTTATTAGCTTCCCATGACAGATCAGAGGCGGGACCAGGAGGCAGAGTTGTAGTCTTACACACTTCTCTGTGCTGACTTTGGATTTGTCACCCACCAACAATCCCATAGAGACTGTGTCTGCCCCCCACCCCACTAGACTATTCAAACAGAAAATAAACAGAGGAAACAAACAGGAAAATGTGATAAAAGTAAACATAACACATTAAAAAACACAGAACAAGAGAATTAGACGTGGACTATTAAATATAAGATCACTGTCATCTAAGGCTGCTTTAGTGAATTAATTAATCTCAGATCCGTGGAGGTGGTGTTGCAGCCATCTATAACTCTAATTTATCAATTACTCCCAAACCCAAACTTAACTTTAACTCATTTGAAAGCCCTGTTCTCAATTTATCCCAGTCAACATGGAAAACATTACAGCTGTTTCCAGGTTTTAATTCTTCCCAGATCGATAATCTTGTCAATAACACAACAGAATCATTACGATCATCTCTTGACTCTATAGCGCCCCTTTTGAAGAAACAGCCGAAGACTTGAGTGAAGTCAGCTCTTGACTCTATTGCCCCCCTTCAGAAAAAACTAATTAAACAAAACAAACAAGCTCCTTGGTATAATTCCGACACTCACAAGCTAAAACAGGCGCCAAGAAAATTAGAAAGAAAGTGGCGCTCCACCAACCATGAGGAGACCTACATAGCCTGGAAAAACAGCTTTAAAGCTTATAAGAAGGCACTCCGCAATGCCAGAGCTGCCTATTACTCATTGTTAATTTAAAATAATAAACATAATCCAAGGTTTCTTTTCAGCACTGTAGCCAGGTTTATATATAAACCAGGTTTATATGAGGACTTTCAGTCAGGGTTCAGAGTTCATCATAGCACTGAGACAGCTTTGGCGAAAGTCTCAAACGACCTACTCATGGCTTCAGCTAAAGGATTTATCTCCTGGTTGTCCTAGATCTTACTGCAGCCTTTGATACTGTTGACCACCACATCCTTCTTCATAGGCTCGAACACTTAATTGGCATAACAGGAATTGCCCTAAATTGGTTTAACTCCTATTTATCACAGACATCAATTTGTACAAATTAATGATAAGTTGTCACAATACACACAGGTCAACAATTGAGTTCCTCAAGGCTCCATGCTTGGCCCAATGTTATTTATGTTATACATGCTGCCATTATGAAACATCATTAGAAAACACTCCATTTTTATGCAGATGACACTCAGTTGTATATTTCAATGAAACCACATGAAACTAATCAACTACTTAGACTCCAAGCATGTCTCAAAGACATTAAACCTGGATGAGCAAAATTTTTTATTATTAAATGCAAACAAAACTGAAGTTATAGTGCTCGGCCCTAGACACCTTAGAGAGTCGTTATCTAATCATATAGCCACTCTAGATGGCATTGTCCTTGCTCCCAGTGAATCTGCCAGGGATCTGGGAGTTATATTTGATTCTGATTTATCACTTGATTCTCACATAAAAAAGACTTCAAGAACGGCGTTTTTTCACCTCCGCAATGAACCAAGAGAAGAGATCACATCTCCCCAATATTAGCTTCACTGCACTGGCTCCCTGTGAAATTTAGAATCGAATTCAAAATCATTCTACTTACATACAAAGCTCTAAATGGTATGGCACCAACATACCTACAAACTGTAATAAACCTATATCAATCTACTAGAGCACTCCGCTCTGCAGGTTTACATACAATTCCAAAAATCCATAGGAGCAGACTAGGAGCCAGAGCCTTCAGCTATCAGGCTCCTCTGCTGTGGAATCATCTCCCAGCTTCAGTCAGGGAGG
>JAFBJQ010001712.1:328683-343642 GCA_016785345.1 Trinectes maculatus
AGGAATTGCCCTAAATTGGTTTAACTCCTATTTATCACAGACATCAATTTGTACAAATTAATGATAAGTTGTCACAATACACACAGGTCAACAATTGAGTTCCTCAAGGCTCCATGCTTGGCCCAATGTTATTTATGTTATACATGCTGCCATTATGAAACATCATTAGAAAACACTCCATTTTTATGCAGATGACACTCAGTTGTATATTTCAATGAAACCACATGAAACCAATCAACTACTTAGACTCCAAGCATGTCTCAAAGACATTAAAACCTGGATGAGCAAAATTTTCTATTATTAAATGCAAACAAAACTGAAGTTATAGTGCTCGGCCCTAGACACCTTAGAGAGTCGTTATCTAATCATATAGCCACTCTAGATGGCATTGTCCTTGCTCCCAGTGAATCTGCCAGGGATCTGGGAGTTATATTTGATTCTGATTTATCACTTGATTCTCACATAAAAAAGACTTCAAGAACGGCCTTTTTTCACCTCCGCAATGAACCAAGAGAATCACATCTCCCCAATATTAGCTTCACTGCATTGGCTACCTGTGAAATTTAGAATTTAATTCAAAATCATTCTACTCACATACAAAGCTCTAAATGGTATGGCACCAACATACCTACAAACTGTAATAACCCCACATCATTCTACTAGAGCACTCCGCTCTGCAGGTTTACATACAATTCCAAAAATCCATAGGAGCAGACTAGGAGCCAGAGCCAGCGCTACCAGGCTCCTCTGCTGTGGAATCATCTCCCAGCTTCAGTCAGGGAGGTGGACACCCTCTCAGTATTTAAGAGCAGACTTAAAACGTTCCTTTTTAATAAAGCTTATAGTTAGGGCTGGTCAAGGTCCATCTTTGATCAGCTCTTAGTTGGGCTGCCATAGGCCTAGACTGTCGGGGGACATTTAGACATTATCCGTCTCTTCATCTGTCTGCTTTCCCTCCTTCCATCTACATCATATCATTATATCTATGTCTTATTAATGCACCTGACTAATTCAACCTCTTCTCCGGAGTCTTTGTGCTCCACTGTTCCAGAACTAGGTGCAGCCACTTCTATGGACCATCGACTGTGGTGGCCGCTGATCGTGGAACATGCTCCGGAGCTGCAGGACCCGGATTCAGCACCGCACTCAATGCACCTTTACAACCACTAAATTATATTATATTATATTATATTATATTATATTATATTATATTATATTATATTATATTATATTATATTATATTATATTATATTATATTATATCTACTTGTATAATTATGCTAATAACCAGTCATATAGTGCCTTAGCTCTCTCTCTCGCTCTCTCTCTCTAAGTTATTTTGTTGATGTGTTGCGTACACGTGACATCCATTGCACTTCTGTCCATCCCTTGGCGAGGGATCCCTTTTTCAAAGGGCCATTTTGGTCGGCTGCACTTTTTACCATCCAAAAACAATGTTAGGACCAAGTGAAAAACGACCGCTCAAGCTGAAAACTGTTTCCCTTTGTTTAGACCGCCCACAAGCTCCTCGATTGGCTGCGCCCCCACGCCCCCCACCCCTGAAATTAAAATTTCGTCATTGCCAGCACCACTGCTTCTCTTCATTACCTGACACAACCCCCCACACAGCCAACCATCTGCTCTTTGCTCCCCCAGACTTCATCTTGAGTCGAATACCGTACCTTAACTAATCTCTGTCTGAGTCTGCTTTCAGGTCCACAAAACTAGACTTTTATGCAGTCATAACAGGATTAGCCTTGCAAAGCCTTGAAATCCCCTGGCCACAAATAAAGACGACTTTGGTAAATGAAGTATACAATGTTTATGGAATTATACAATGGTGTTTAACTCATACTAGAGAGCTACATCATCATAAAAATGTTAAGAATCACTACACAGATGCAACAGACAGCAGTGCACACAAGCACTGACTCAATGACTAATATACTGACTCAAGAAAGTTGAGTCAGTATATTAATCTCAACCACCAAATGCCAAAATCTTTCCATGGCTATTCCAGGGTTCGCTACAACTGATATTAAGAGGAAAATATAACTAGATGGAAACACAGGGCAAGACTTTAAATACTTTTATGTTTTTGCTCTGCTTTAAACTGTTGGACAGTCAGACATGAGGTGATCTACTGAAGTAGTGAAAGAAAAGGAACATAACAACAGAAATGCAACATGCGTATGTAGAGATGAGAGTACTTACCTTTTACCCTGACTAAAGTCTCTCTGTTAAATCTCCTGCGCCTGCACAGCACCACACACTGGTACTTGTTAAGGTCTTCACTCACAGGCAGACAAACAGTCAGGACAGATGTGTGATGTCGTCCATCTGATTGGAGAGAAGCCTGTTCTCCCAGATCCTCGGAGACCAGTGGAGACAAAGATTTCCACTGACTCACAGAGTCTTCACTACTCCTTAATTTAAACCATTTTACTTTGATCTCTCGTCGTGTTGCTCCTGTAATTGTGCATTTCAGTTCCGTTGGCACATGAGCATATACAATGCTTGACTGGCTGATTTCAGAAACATTTGGTGGAGCTGTAGATAAATGAGTGTTGTAAGACACAACCAAGAATGCTAAGGAAACACAATCCAATTGTTTGTTAAAACTAATTGATTTACACAATAATGGAAATACTAATGATAATCATAATTGACTTATATGATGTGCATCTAAAGTTCGGGGAATATGAAGATCTATTTACTGTTAAATGTATTGCATAATATCACATTCCTGTCACTGGTACTACTCATAATACTACTGCAATCAATTGTCATTTGAACAATATGTGCCTGATTACAATAATGGATCACCACAAATACTATTAATTAATTTATCATCATCATCATCATCAACATTGCCATAGTCGTAGTAATCATCATGATCATAATCAGCATTATAGTGAGCCTACCTTTGCACAAATACTGGAGGAGAAGCAGAACAGATGATACCAGCAGCAGACTGACAGCGCTGGTGATAGCGATCAGTGTGACAGCATTGTAAAGGGGCTGCGACGGAGCTGCGGGAAATAGGGATTTGTGAGACTCATTTAACACATTGTTTACTGTATGTCAGCATGAATAATCACGTGAATATAATTTGAAGTATAAGAGAGAGAAAAAAGGTTGTACCTTGAACAGTTAATATAACAGATTTATTGTATGGCCTGTGGAAGGTTAGGTGATCCACCTGGCAGATCATGCAAATCTCTCCATCCTTTAATGCTGAGGAGTGCAGTGTGATGCCACTGCGAATACTGTAGGTGCCATCTGGATTTTGAACAGCTATTTCAGAGCAGATGCGGTAGAGCTGGCCAACACCTGCACGGACCACCTCAGAGCCATTTTGAATGAACCATGTTATCGTCAGTTTCTCTGGGTAAAAATCTGTGATGCCACACTGTATGGTCTTCTCCTCCCCTTCTGTCACTTCTGCCTTTTCTGGGAGTGACACTGAAGGCTGAGCTATGGGATCAAACCAAATATAGTTCAACATGATAAATATAGTTGAAAAATATAGCACTTTTGGTGAGACAAACAGTATGTTAGTACATATTTCCTGTATATGTCATATTATTATTTCAAGGACATGTACAGGTGTCTTGAATGAATTTGTTTATATAATTCCTTTCAAGTTCATTTCTGTATTAACAATGACACTGATGCTAGATAGCATAGATCGATAGATCGATAGATAGATAGATAGATAGATAGATAGATAGATAGATAGATAGATAGATAGATAGATAGATAGATAGATAGATAGATAGATAGATAGATAGATGAAATGAGGGGGGTACCCAGCACTTCCAACGAAGTGGTCTCTGTGTAAACCTCAGGTGTGATGATCCTGCAGGTGTACAGTCCTTCGTCTGCCACAGTCACGTTCCGCAGATGCAGTGATGCATTTCTCTGAAGCAATCCCATTTTATCCACCACAGAACCATTTCTGTTTACATGTGCTCTCCCATCCTCAAACGTGTACACAGTGTTTTTCTCTGCATGTTTATCTACCATGTTCCACTCAATGGTGAGAGTGCTCCACTCCACCAGTTTGGACAGTTTGTCAAACAGGCAGCTCACAGTCACGTCTGTGCCCACCAAGACACTGAGCTTTCCTGTACTGTCTGCTGATGAACCTAAACACACGGATAGGATCACCTGCTGCACATGAGTTTACAGACAAATTAAACATTACTCAGCACAAACGCAGATTAATCTTTGACCTTTCCTTTACAATGCAAAGTTGAAATATTTGAACCCACTTACCTCCACAATGCAAAACAACAACTACGATTTGTAGCGTCATTTTCATATACAATTGAAGAGCCATTGGGATTCAGATTTTACATTTTCGTACATGCTAAACTGAGTGTGCTGAGTGTGTCCAGTAATTTCACACACATCACGTGGTAGCTGAGTCACTGAACACTGCCCTTCTTTCCCTGTAGGACTTTGACCTGTGGCTACACATTCTTGCACGCCACCCTGCAGCAATGACAGAGAAAGACTCAGAAAGAAGCTACAAAATACCAACATTTCAGCACTTGTGGAATGGCCAGAATGAAATACATACACTGGATGGCGTAAAATAAAAAGGCTAAACACAAAACTTACATTTGTCAACATAATTATTGTGCTTTAGTGTTTTCCATTATGTTTATTTGCGTCTGCAGTGACATCAATGTGGGTGTGACCAGAAGTAATTGAGAATCACCTGTTTACCTGTAAACCTAAACATCATAAGATGGCTAATAAATTAATTCTGATAGGGGAAACTTTATAATGAATGAATATGCATATTGATATGCATTAAGATGCAACACAAGGAAGATGCTAGGAAAATAATTTATATAGGAATCATTACTGTACATACACCAACCAGCCACAACATTAACACTCCCAGAGAACCAGGTAGATGTACTCAAGACAGAACACTGTTAATTTAGAGTGACTTTACTCATGTCGAAGTAAAATCACTTCAGTGAAAATGCAGTCAAGTGAAAATACTAAGTGAATCAGTTTAAAGGGGACGGGGGTAAAGCTGTGTAATATGCTGATAAAGATAGAATGTCCTGATTTATAGCACTTTAACCGTTTATGATAAGACATTTATGCAGTTCTTACATGGTGAGAACTGCACTGAGATATCTAAGCCTTGTAAGTTGCCTGTCATTTAAAAGAGTGAACTGGAGAATAAATTCAAAATGTGAAGTTAAAAAAAGCCCACCTGACTGGGTGATATAACACTGTAGCTGAGTGTGACGGGGACAATTGTCACAGAGCTCTGCATTTAAATAACTAAATGCTATAATAATAATAATTTTGGTTTTATTTGTGTTTTCAAATGAATAATCATAACTTTATCATGTCATGTTTATTTCATACTGTAACAAATTTGATCTAAAACATGCAAAACCTTCATTAATCATCAATTTAATATATACTTGAAAAATGTATTTAAAAAATGACTACAGTCGCCATAATTTAATGTAACATTACCTCTTTGACATGCTGACTTTGTGCAGTGCTTATTATATTGACCATTCTCATTAGAATATTTGAACTTCAAAGTGTGACTGATTTGGTCTGGACAGAAATTTGAGATATTATACCTGAAAATTCCCACTCCCCCTTTGAGCGTCACCCTCACATTCACCTTGTACAGCAGTTCTTTCAACCTCTTGTCTCCTCTGTCATTCTTCTTCTTGTGTCACTACTGCTGTCTTCTGGTCATTGTCAACCACCACTGTGTCTGGAGGGTTAGTCACCAGCTGTCTGCCTGGTATCAGTTGGTGGTACATGCCGTGCAGGTGCTTGCATGCATGTAGGTGTGGTGCAGGTATGGTGTAAAATACACATTGAGATATAATCACTGAAAGTCAAAGCACTTTCACATTTAAAACAATAACCAAGGTAACTGCTTCTAATGAAGTCTCTCTAATTAGTAAGGCATCGGGGGTGTAAATATTGGTGTTTGGGTTAGCTGGTGTGGGAAGCTGCTGCCGGAATGGTGTGTCCATAAAAACACATATCCAGGTTTTATTCTCATTGACCTTTTATTCTCAAATAATCAGAATTTCATTGCTGGTATCTACAAACAACAAATTAAAATGTATTTCAATAAATCATGAAATGAAAAGTGATTTCATCTAACATTAACTAATCAATTGCTCTTAAACAAGCATATATACTGTATATTTCAGTAACGATGTAGGTTAAATATGAGGAATCCATAATATGCAGCTCAGGAGAGAGCATTGCCAGGCATGGCAAGCAAACAATTGACCTGTAAGCACATACATACATACATACATGTATACCATCTCTCAACTAAACACATAAACCAGCAAACAATAATCTTCAGGGAATCCAGGATTGAGGTATTTAACCATACATTTCAATGTAAGGAGTAAATCAAACTTACATGGACAAAGCACAGCAGTTCACCCCATGTGGAAAGCACACAGCCGTAATTCATTCACACCAGGAGTGGCAGAGAGGGAAGGCGTGTTTCTGAGCTGTGGAGGCTGGACCAGGAGATGACTGACAGGGAGTCTGAACAGGGGGTGAGTGACCATATGTGTATGAAGTGTGGTATTTTGTGTGATAATGAGAATTAGGAAGCTGAAGTGGACAAATGGGCAAGTTTTCTGAATGTGACATTTTGGTATGCGAGTATATAAACTGCTCAGTCGTTGATATGTCAACATCATTATAGTGACCATCTAGTTTTTATCAGCCCATCATGAAAAGAAAAAAACGTATTTATTTGACTTCAAAACACTCTTTTTATTGCAAACTTATATACAGCAATCTTTTGACCACAGTAACAGATTTATGTTGCATTTTAGCATTGATTCAGACACTTGAAGAGTTGTCTCTCTGATCATCATCCGACCATGGATCTCTTCCTTCCTCTCAACCGAACCTCATCAAGCTTTTTAATGACTGATGAAGACTTCTTTGACGATGCTATGTAGCTCTCAAGCACCTTCTGGAACAGAGCCTCGGTGTTGGGGTGGGTACTGAGGAAAGCCTTCTCCAACACATACAAGTCCACTCCCTTATCTTCTGGCAGAGCAGAGATGTAACTCAAGCCGAAGTCAATGAGGACCAGGTCAGACTTGTTGTCTTCCTGGCAATGTCTCAGCAGCATGTTAGAGGTTGTGAGGTCCCCATGGATGACATCCTCATCATGCATTCTGGCCAGGATCTGGCCAACCTGCTTTGCCAGCTTTTCGAGCTCCTGGTCCTTACGGGAATCACACTGCTGACTGGATTGTATGTAGTCACGAACAGTCAAGCAGCCAAGGATTTCCTCCATGAAAATACAGTGGGAGGTGTAATCCACAAAGTAGACTATGGGGGCAGATATGCCTGAGGAGAGAGGTTAAAGGAGACAATATAATGATATGATATAATGTATGATGCAAAAGATATACATGCTAATTGTTGATCTAGCCATCTATCTATAATATACAACTTTGTTTAGTGTCAAATGATATATAATTATTCTGTCCATTGTAACTGCTAACCAATCACATAAAAAGACCAAAAGACCAAAAGCTGCAATGAAGGAGTCACGTCAGACCTTGCTTCATGTGTAGTTTTCAGATCCAAGCACACTGGCTCCCACTGCTGTTTAAAATCTACAGAAATGCTGTACAATACTACAAGCTGTTATTTGATATTTTATATTAATTTTCTGAAATCTATTTCATCAAACATTACTCAGCAATGGGCAAATCAGCAATGGGTTCATCCACCTTTGGTGCACTATCAGGTGTTTTTGTAGCAGTAGGATAGTGTGTGGGATACTGAGTGAAAAAATAAACTAGAGTATGTTCATGTTAATGAAGTGACATTTGACCAAATGTAGCAGTGTGTCTCACTGATGCATTTTGGACAGCAATGGAGACAGCATCCTCTCTGACAGAGGATGCAGCTTTTTAACTTGTTTATTATTCACTGTAGATCAGTGTTCTTTTAAAATGTATCAAAGTTTTGTTCTGTAAACCACACTCAGATCTTCTATGGTAGCGTTCCCATTTGTGCAGACAGGTTGAACTTGAACTTGTACGGACGTTTCAGTCAACCTGCTTCATCCTGCAACCATCCTGATTTACATTTCTCACTTCCGTGCTAAATCTGTAACAAATAAAACCTATAAATGTGCTCTTGTTTACTTGTTTATATCCAGCATGTACAACTGCTGTAATGTAAGGTTATGCAATATTATCATTTCAATCGATCATAAATCAGCAAGGGTGGAAAAAAAGGCCGTGGTCCCTCTCCCAGGATGCACAGCAGTGGAATGGATGACACGTGTACAGAACACAACAATAACAAAAGTGGTGTGGGAGAAGGGGCAGATGAACATTTCCCAGCAGGGGAACATGTGACAGCACAGCCGGAAACGTACCTGCTCTTCGGCAGCGCAGTATGGAGCGGACCTCCTGCACCGTCCTGCGGTGCGTCAGTCGCTCGTCCAGCCCCGGGTGTCTGTATCGCTTCGGGAACCTTTCCTTTACTACAGTCGGCTTTCCCAGAAATGCTGCCCGGTACACCCGGGACTCTGCTCCCTGTTTCAATAACTCTGTTTTACTTAGGAACTCAGAAACCGCCATGTTGCTCTCTCTCTCTCACACACACACGAACGCGCGTCTTCTTCTTCTTCTTCTTCTTCTTCTTCTTCTTCTTCTTCTTCTTCTTCCTAGTGTCTACATGCTGACATCTAGCGGTTACAAGCAGTAGCTACACAGACAGTACAGCCGCGCATACAAATCTACTGACGTTTTGAACTTTCCGTTACATTTTGTTAAATTGGAAGGAGGGGAGGGGGTTACATGTTATTGTTTTCTGATATACAATAAATAAAACATACTTATATAATTAATATGACATAAATATATGATTATAATTACTCATTAGTACATGCTTCCATAGTACTAATATAGAAACACAGTTAACTTCAATGTCTCTCACAAAAGGGGGCATATATTGTTATTGTTGTTATCATAATTATTATCATTATTATTATTATCCTTAGTATTTTATTAGCAGTAGTAGTAGTGGTAGTAGTACTATTAGTATTAGTATTATTATACACGATTATATGATGAGGTATAAAAGTATTCTTATAGGTTTCTGAGCCTCTCATTGACGGCTTAAGTGCAACAGCTCCAGTTGTTCCCTGTCATCCTAACACTCAATCTCTCTTCTCTCTCCCCTTCTCCCCCACCCTGATTCTATTCAAATACCTTACTATGTAATGTCTATTTGGCTCAATAGAATAGAATAGAATAGAATAGAATAGCTCCGTCCGTCGTTGGGGCTGAGCTGTTGTCTGTGTGCTACTTGGAACAATTATCAACCTCTGGCATGAAACCAGCAACCTTTTCCTCTCGCAGCTTGACACGGTGGTGTTGAGGCAGCCGCTCTCAGCATGTTCTTTTGTTTGCAGTAAAACCTATATACTAATGGATTATTCCTCACAGTATGTTTATTGACATTTTAAAAAAACTTCCACAAGGACCTTTTCTGTTTGGAAAATCACAGTCAGCAAGACAACGAGCTGTTAAACTGTAGCCTGTGTGCTACTTAGAACAATTATCAACCTCCGGCGTGAAACCAGCAACCTTTTCCTCTCGCAGCTTGACACGGTGGTGTTGAGGCAGCCGCTCTCAGCATGTTCTTTTGTTTGCAGTAAAACCTATATACTAATGGATTATTCCTCACAGTATGTTTATTGACATTTTAAAAAAACTTCCACAAGGACCTTTTCTGTTTGGAAAATCACAGTCAGCAAGACAACGAGCTGTTAAACTGTAGCCAACCTCCCACAAAAGATGCAGAAAACTCAGTGCATAGATGGTTTGTACTTATCTAAGACAAAGACCTTTATTCTCATTGGTCTCAAGTTGGAGAGTTTAGACTTAGCTCTCTCATTGCTGGTACACCAGCTGGTCCCCGGCCTTATGGCGCGCTCCATCTTCCAACCAGTTCAGAGTATGTCTTCAATGAGGGTGTTGTCATTTGGCCTTTTTTTACATATTCATCTGTCCCTCTATTCATCTATTTGCCATGTGTTGTTATTTATTTTAGTGTCTTTCTCACTCACATAGTGTTCATACTTTTTTAATGAAGACAAAATTGATTAAAACTTACAATTAAAACTACACCAATGGTGATTTTATATATATAATTATGTGCACCCACTTAGTAAAACTAATACTATAGCAGTTAAATATCAGTATATGTGATCTAATAGTATAATGTGTGACATTGTATAACCATGTCTGTAACTTTGTATATAACTGTAGGTGTGAGCACATTTATTTACACTAAGTCTATGTCTGCTAGGTCTATGTGTATGTGTATGTGTGTTCTGTTGCCTGACAAGACAAACATCATCTGCTAAACCTGATGCTTCACAGCAGGACTTTCCTGCATCCTGTGTCCAGGGATGGACCGGCCATCGGGCAGATCGGGCATTTGCCTGATGGGCCAACGTGCTATTTGGGCCGACAGTGTCAACACTTTGAAAAAAATTAATATATTGGTCTGACCGGGCCATAAAACCAGCATTCTATTTCATTATTAGACTATTATTGTTTGTGGGGTGAGTAGTAGGCTAGCCAAAGGCTAAGTTACTTTTTGGCACTGGAAAAATGTGTTAAGCAGTTTTTTATGTAATTGTTTAGGGTCAATGTACAGGGAGGAAAGAAAATATTGCCTATGTTCTCACAATGCAGCTGTACACCAAGAGAATACAAGATTTGTAAATGTAAGGCAACCACTCACCAACAACTGAGTCAGTTAGGCAGCATTCTGATTTCCTTTTTAGGCCATTAATTGTTTAACTATAGCTACATTTATCCTTTTTGACTGAGTGAGTTAAAAATTTATTGAGTACTACTCTTGATAATTTTAGCATCTAATCAATCATTTTTCATCCGTTCTCTTCCTCTTTTCTTCCTCCCTGAAACACACAGGCACACCCAATAGGATGAATGCTGCTTTAAGATTCGTAACTGTGATGCAGTATACATTTTTGTAGTGTTAATAAAGGACACTGTTTGGAAGTATTTAATGTGCCCACTCTCACTGATTCCTGTTAACTGATTTCAGAGTGAGAAAGGTACATGTTTTTAAGTGCTGCACAGTTGAAAAGTCAAAAGACTGAAAAAGTGTCCGTTATCGAATGTGGTGGGACGATCTGATCCAAAATTCCAGCGCTGAATGTTTGTCCCAGTCCGTCCATGTGGAAGGGGGTTATAAATTCTGAATGACACCAAAGGAGGAGGAGGGTTGTGCGCACTCTGCGCAGGGAGGAGTGCAGAGGGGGAGTTGTAAATCTTACAGCTATGACTTTTGCTGCAACTTTGCCTTATCACTTCTTTTATTCACACCAACCTGAGTGTCTTAGATGTCACCAGAAATAGACTCAGAAATGATTTTGACTTGGTACTCATTGAACCTGACAATCTCCATAAAGCCAGTTTAGCATCTTTGGATTTCTAAAATTTCACATGCAGTTCCATTTCTCTCTGGATTATACGGAAGTTTATGAATGATTGCTTTCATGTCTGCTGGCATGTTGAGTTCATTCATTCATTTAAACATTGCAATTCCTCCATAGCATTGCAACATTCCCACAAAAACAATGCTTGGGCATGTAGCCCTTTAACATCTTCTACTGTCGCAGAAGGCCATTCGATGATTTTGTCCACACAGGCAGCTGAGATCTGATTCATTTCCACAATGATCTCGGAGAAGGTTTTTGGCCACAGCATAACCTCTTTCCGAAGTCATTTGCTCGCAGCTGCGCACTAGAGCTCTAGGCTGCCTCCTAGTGAACTGCTCCAGGTAATATAAACAATCTCCTTTGTTGTTTGTTTTGGCTTCCACACAATGTTCAAAAGCTATGATAAATGTCCTGAATTGTAGAGGATCTCTATCAAAAGTAAGAAATTCTCTATGTGGTAGAAACAGAGAGATCTGTGTGTGTACAAGGAGAATTGCCTTGAGGATGTGTTGCTTGCTGACCAATGGGATTTAAATCTGACTGATGTGATGTTATTTGACCAGAGGTTTGCAATTTAAAGCTAGTCTGATTAGTTGCATTTTGCTTTTGCTGTGGGAGGTATTTTTCAGCATGAAGATTGAGTGCTGTTCCTTTTTTGAAATAGGATCCCATTCCATCCGAATGTGCATTTGCATCTGTATCTTAAACCACATTTCATGTTTTTCCACCTCCTCTGCGGTAACAAACCCATCAGAACATTATGTATTTCTTTTGCTTCATCACAGAGAACAATAAACCTTTCAAATGCAGCCTTTGCCTCTTTTTCATTCTTTATTATTCATCAAATCAACAATAATTTCTTTTTATTATAGACAGTAAGCCTTTTCTTTCCTTTTGTAAATTTGGGACTCCAACAGCACCTTTGCAGTCATTTTAATAGTCTGCTTTTTTACTGTGTCTGTATCACCGGTACCATCCTGAGGTTCTGACTCTTTGAGTAGAATTGGGATGAGGAGCATGCTCTCCCTCCATAGACAGCTAGACAAAGTCAAGCTCTGTGCAAATGCACTCAGTCAGTTAAATCAGTTACAACCAATGCATAGAGCTGGTCAGTTCATGAATGATCTGGGTTAATGATCCAGATCTTTGTACTGAATCAGGAATCACAAGTCCGAGGTCTCAATTAACCCAGATCCTAGAGTCCTACAATTGGCTGCTGCTAAGTACATTGCTGCTAAGTACACTGTTGCTAAATACACATCACTTCACTGACTAGAGTCAGCGGACTCGCCGCAAAGAATCAGGACTCAACTGATCCGGCGGACTCACCGGAAAGAATCAGGACTCAGCGGAAATACTCAGGACTCAGATTTGTTCACTGACTCGAGTTAGCAGACTTAAGGGAAAAACTCAGATTTATCATGGTGGCCATGGGTTAATATCTACTAATGACAGTTAATAATAAAGTTAATAATAAAGTTAACACATTTTTGTGCACCCTCTGATGTCATTCTCCGTCCTGTGATGTCACTGTCCACAATGTCATTTTTCTGTTTTATGAAAATAAACAAGTTATCTTCATAAGTTATTAAAACCTTTTCTCATTTTCATATAAACCAATCAAGGCCAAAGGCAGATCAAATCAATCAATTTAGATTTAAAAGAGAAAATGCCACTATCACATATTCTTTGAACACAGAAACAATTTGCAATATTTTATTATCAACTTAATTACTGAGCAAGGGACAAAATAGCTGTCTGAAAGCTGTTCATTTTATTATCGCTATGCTTTTAAAATATAGGTACAGTATTCACTTTTGACTTTGTCCTTTACATTGTGGACATATTTTGAGATTTGCTCATAATGTATCTGATTGCAGTAAATTAATAAAAAGTGTGGGAGCTTGACCAACATTCATTTACAACAGTCTAAGGTCAACTTGATCCAGTGGATATGAAACTGAGTGGGAAATTTTAACTTTTTCAGCAAGAAATCATGATGTCTCAAAGCCACATTTTGGTGATATTGACCCACACCAGCTCAAGGGGACACATTTTTGGGTGAGTATATCTTTCAAAGCATTTATTTAGTAGCATTGCTACACACAGCTTTAAACTAATGGTAATGTCCTGACGAACCAGCAGTCTAAGACACGCACCGTGTGACCATGTTGACTTAAGTTCCAGCTTGTTGCTTATCACATCATGTTCAATCAATCAATCAATCAATCAAATTTTATTTGTATAGCCCATATTCACAAATTGCAATTTGCTTCATAGGGCTTTAACAAAGAGTACAGGGTGTGACATCCTCTGACCTCTGACCTACACCCTCAACAAGGGTGAGGAAAAACTGCCCAAAAAAACCCTTTTCACAGAGGAAAAAAAAAACGCAGAAACCTCCAGGAGAGACTCATGTGAGGGATCCCACTCCCAGGGATGGACAGAAGTGCAATGGATGCCACGTGTACACAACACATTAACAACATGACTTATAATTATTAATTATACAAGTAGAATAATATAATATAATATAATATAATATAATATAATATAATATAATATAATATAATCAATCATGTTGATTTTACGTCATTTTACTGCTACCCTTACTGTAAATTATTAAGGGTGAGAGCCCATAATAATAGTTGGGGTCCAACAAATAATGAAGGAGCTTTTGAAAGTACAGATATGTTAAATCACATTGAAAACCCCAGCTCTCAACTTATATTAAACACTATCTCAATAACTACTCAATAAGTTAATAGGAAACCAAGGAAATGTATATGCAATAGGTCAGAACTAAAATACAAGGTACTTTGCACTATGTGTAAGTCCTGTTTATGTCATTCGTTAAATAAAGAGTTAAATAGTTAACTAGTTAAATAAAATATTTAACAAGTTAAATAAAGACCTATAAATAGGGACCCAAAACCTTGTGTTGTTCTTAGTCAATCATTGTGTGCCCAACCATAGAAGAGGTTGTGGATGAAGCAGTGCTTACAATATGCAGGCTCTTCCAAAGGGGTTGCACGGAACAGGGATAGTGACACTAGCCACTAGCATGGTGTCTCATGGCTCCTTTAAGCACATAGTATGCAACGTCACTATTGAAGACAACCTGTTAAAGGAGACACTTTGGCTATAAGGAGAGTAGTGAGAGAAAAAGTTAATGTATGATCGAAAGGATCTGTGTTATTACGACCTTAAAGATTTTTCTGGATGTTTCAACCATTGGTATCTCTCAGTCTTTTCATTTCCCTTCTTCCTGGTGTTACTGTCAGCTTGTATCACCATATCTGCTATGACTGCTCTCTTAACAGAAAACTAAAACTGAAAACTAAATTCAGTGGGATGGGGTCTCAGTGGGAGGCAGACTACTGGGAAACTGCCTCTTCTTCCTAATCTGGAGTGTAAC
>JAFBJQ010001712.1:344726-355767 GCA_016785345.1 Trinectes maculatus
TTTTTATTTACAGCAAGGACCACAAAAATTCACAAAAAATCAGGAAGGTTCCAAAAGGGGAACAAACAACAAAATGCCGTGGCAGGCTTGGAGGCAGCGAGTCCGGGTGCAGCTCGAGGAGGAAGGCTGCAGGGAGAAAAACACGTAGTCAGAAAAGCTAAGAGCCAGAGAGCTAGCAGAAAAGGTAACTAAACAATCACCTAGTGATCGCAATACTCCAGCGTTGAACACAGGTCCGCCAGAGACATAAATAGGAGACCAGGTAATCACCGAATGCCGGACACCTGTGTGTAATTGATCACACCCGGACTCCACCTCAGCCACGGCAACCCCTGCAAGACAGGGAAAAGGGAAACAAAAACCACAGCAACCAACACAGATCATAACAGTAACACTACAAAAACTACAAAAAAACCCAAACCAAAACAAAAAAACATGCACTAAAAGGTGCCCCAGTGTCTACTTGCATGCAACAGGAGTGAGGCCTTCACCACGGTGCCTAGCCTCCCACCTGAGGACACCCAGGCCACACTGCCAATCCAAGAAAGAAACAAAAGGAATCTTCCCGAAACAAAGAAACAAACAAAAAAAGTTAACAAAGCCAACAAAGCTAACATTTGGTAACTACACAATCTCAAACTCAAAAAAGAGAAATGTACTTAAACTAAATTTAATAAATTTGGACCCAAAGAAACAACAACAACTACATAAAATGAACAACAAGGGCCAAAATAAAGCAAAAGTACTCAACAAACGCAACCGAGTGTGAATGAGGCCACAGCTGATGGAAAATCAGCTCCAAATAACAACAAGAGACAAGAAAACAGCAAAGCTAAGAAAAAGAACAAAACAGCTTCATATTGAAACTACCCTGATATTACTCACAGTATATGACTTGATTCTAATTAGTGAAACCAAATGTGCCCACTAGATGGCTCACAGATCACATATGTCACTTAGAGAAATCCTCAATATGGGCGCAGTTCTTTATGTTAGCTTTAAAAAGACCCATTAGCACTCACACCAGAGCATCCCTTATCTTCTCTTCACCTACAGTCCACCCAGCCCTGAATAGCACCTGAATATTTCAAACTGATTTGCTCTCCCAAGCACAAATGATGGTCAGGCAGACAATATAATTCAACTATTGCTGTGGGATAATTAGCTTAACAGAATTCAACTATACAGCAGCAGATAATTAGGCTACAATGCCCATTAATAATGACATACAACAACAACAATATAACACACAATTCAATTTTGAAAAAAACAGAATAAAATGACATTTAAGCCTTCAAAATACAACGTACTTTCAGCTCTGAACTGAATGCATTTCTAAATTTGTCTTATATTTTCACCTTGCATTTTGCTGTGATGTAGCATAAAGACGGCTTTGCTCAAATATGCTTTGACTCAAAGGCAAAGAGCCATAAAAAAAAGGTGACAAAATTTCCTCCTTTTTCTCTGCCCCATTAGATTTTTCATTGCGAGTATGGAAATCAGAGCAGGTATTAATGGTCGTTCTGTGTGAGGCCAGCATCATGTATTAATGCCATGCTTCCCTCTCTGGCCTTTTCCTTTGTCTCTCCCTCTTCATGCTTGTCTCTGCTGGTGTTGGCGTTTCTGCTCAGGGAGGGGTTCTCACATGCAGAGAGAACTCATATCTTATTGGCTCATGCCTCTGCTCTCTGCCTCTGTCACTACAATAAAAAGGAGAACTGGAGCAGTACTATGATGTCACTCCAGTCTAACCAATCACCCATTCCCCCTCTGTCTCCTTCTCTCCTTGCTTTCATCTCCTATGTTTTTTTTGTGACTGAGAGTGTACGGCCGGTCATGTGATGTTATAATACCCAGGGATTTTCTGGGTTTTTCCAGGCATGCTCTGTTGCCTCCACTCCTCCCTCTACCCATCCCAAGGAGAGATTGCCTTTTATTGTCCTGCATTCAGCCTCGTGCTCAGCTCCCTTCCTATCTATTGTTCCTTGATGCTCACGCTTTTGACTAAATGGTTTGTCGTCACACACATTCATTAGAAAATACACACATTGGACATGCATGGTGACAGACAGCAGAAGGAATGCGGCAGCATTTGTCCCTATGACTGGTAAGTGACATATTTTGTGTGTACGTTTTAGAAGGATCCCACTCATCACTATTAATAGCACTATAGGGGAATGTAATAAATGTGATGACAAATACACAGTATTTTTTAAAAAACAAATACAGAAGGCTTGCTCCAGTGAGTGTGTGTGTATTTGGGTGTGCTGCCAAAAATAACCTCGAGGATTTGCTGATCCTGTCAAGCTGCTTTGGCTTTGATACTTCATCTATTTGTTGCGTCGCTTATTGTTGTTTACATGTTGTGTTCATGGGCTTTTCTTCTGTCGTTGAGCATATGGGGTGAACTCCATTAGTCTGCCGTGTCTTCCTTCTGTATTTGATGGAATACAATGGGCAACAGTACACAGATCGGGCTCATCATTTTCTCAACTGTTTGCATTTGCTGCAGTTCTTGTGAGTACAGACTGGGTGGTCTGTACGGCAGATGAGATGGATCATCAGTAACAGCCACCCAAGCTGATGTCCACTGGTGCCTCAATTGTGTGTGTCACCATGGCAACCACAGTGTTGAAAGCCTGATATTGGCATACAGACATGCCCCTATTTAGGATTTAGTGATATCGACAGTAACATGGATGTGCTGTAGAGTTTGACTGTCCCATGTGAGCAGTTATCACATGTAGCGTCTTAAGTCACAATTATGGCTCTTGTATATGTTCAGTAATTGTTGTGACCCCCTCGGGTATTTATTTCAATTTCAAATTTTGAATGTTTGAATTTTCTCCACTGTATAACTAAATTCATTAAAACCAGCTACGTGCTTTCCAGAGCTGTTTGCCTGTATTACCGTAAATGAATCATAATTTGTAAAGCATATGTGAGCCTACAGCCTTTCTCTCTAAGTTCTTCACTGACCTTGTGAGACCTTGTTATTTTGTATATATATCAAATCAGCAAGGCCTTCTCTGCTGGCCTATCACACTATCAAAACCACTGACTAATGTTTTAATATACAGGGGGTCCTCGAGTTACGTCAGAGATCCGTTCCTGAGAATGTGTCGAAACCAAATTTCGACGTAAGTCGGACCATACATTCATTGTGCCATTGTGCATACATTGTGCCACAAGATGTCGTTATAACACCACGGTAAAATAAGAGTTTATTATGGTGAATTGCCTTTTTTGTCCCTCTTGACACACCGTAGGGGTTGAGATCACGAGTGTAATGAGCATTTCCTTTAGATTTCTGTTATCAACCGTGTAGACCCTGTGTTGTGAATAAACCTACGGTATCGCCACGATCCCGAACGCATCTGTGTCCGTGTGCATCTCCTTACCGGCTGCCGCTGCTGCTGCCGCTGTAAACACAGCTGTGGAGGTGCTGGAGAGCCGGCAGGCACGCTGAGAGACAGAGAGAGCGCTCACCAACTAGTTCCCGTGTGAAGTCTGTACGTATACCAACTAGTTCCCGTGTGAAGTCTGTACATAATTATGGGGCAAACCGCTTAAGCCGAAACAAGGAAGTTCACGGGAGATGTGTCGTAACCACGAAAACGACGTAATTCGCGACCGGCGTAACTCGAGGACCCCCTGTATTTTGCCATGGCTCGTCAATAAATAATTCCATTTCGTTTTGCTTTCTTTCATATCTTATATTGTGGTTGCGTTGCTTCCAGTCCTTTACATTTTTTCAGTTTTTATCCAATCTTATTTCAGCCATCAAGTGTTGCCCGTGCAAAAATATCTGCCTAATGGCCTTCAGGTTTAGTACTGCAGGCACTGGTAGTCAAAAATAAATGGCAATGACACTGTTTCTTTAAGTAACTAGATTTTGAGGAGGCAATACAGAGGCCATCTAGCAGGCGTACAATGACGTCGCTGTTTTCACATCGTGTGATTGGATGGTATCAGTCAGATCTAGCAAGCCACATCTGCAGCGACCTGCACAAGCAAACATATATTGTTGATTTAAAATGGCGAAGTGGCAAAGGAAAGAAAGGAGGATGGAGTTTGTGTACAAATGCTCAGGGCTTTTGATGAGTAAAATGCATTTTATCATCATATTTTCAAATAATCTTGTCATTTTATTAGGTTATTACTGATGCTTATTTGATGTGTGTCGTGTGCAGTGGAAGGAGACTTGTTGAACTGTGCTATGTGGGTATTCTGGCTATATGAGCTTCTGTGATGCAACAACTCATGATACTGAATTTCTGCATCATACTGATAGTTTCTATAGTCACACTGATGTTATTAAGAGGTGGATTAAATCAGGCACTGAAGGCCTAAGTGTCAAATACAAGGATCGCCACTGGATTTGAACCATACTGAATTATTTGTAAAAAGGCATTGTAATAATTTGTATCACATTAAACTGCATTATGTTAAATTAACTGAAACATACAGCTACTCAGCTCTGCACATTTGCAAACTGATCAAATGAAAGGGTGACTGAATTCAGCTCATGTTTACATATCTGCCTAAACGGTGAACAGCGGGAACTTGCAGGAAAAGAGTCCATGGCCAAATAAAGGTGAACTTGGCAGCCTTAGCTGCTCACTGCCCTTTAAGTAGTCCGACGAGATACTTCTATTCCATTTCTATTTCTGTCACTTCTTCTGTCACCACCAGCATTTGAATGCTTCTTTCTTGATAAGACTTCACTTAAAGTTGCTGAAACACATACAGTTTGTTCTGCAGGGGCAGAAGAATTGTGAGTGAGAGTGAGCAAAGGAACAGGAACATGCACGTATAAAAAAAGCGTGGAATTCTCCTGTGGGTGTGTCTGCATGTCATAGGGGAGCTGTGCTAAATGCCACATGGCAGCATTAAGACTATCCCAGCCAATTCCTATTCAATCCTCCAAGCAGAGCTGATCAGAGGCAAAGCAGGATGAGGAGGCTTTGATTCAAACCTTCAAACCTGTGTTTGTGTGTGTGTGTGTGTGTGTGTGAGAGAGAGAGAGAGAGAGAGAGAGAGAGAGCGAGGGAAGACCACATGGACACAAATCCAGGAATTTCAGCTTGCATGAGTCATGGGAGGTGGGAACCACACGCACACACTCAATCGTCTACCTGTTGCTAGTGTACTTCCAGAATTATACAATTGATCTGAACCCATTTTTGTAAAAACTCTACGAAACAAAATCGAATAATGCGATTTGATTGAATGAATCTGAACGATGCAAACAACAGCTACTTAGATTAATTTACTATCACTTCACCTGAGGTAGCTTTAATGTAACATAAGGCAATGTTATTTGACACCAGTGCACATACAATTTCTTGCCAATCACAATTAAACAAGAAAAGAAGAAGGTCTATATTTTTTTATTTGCTAATGGCTGCCATGTAACAAGAATTAGAAGATGAAGTACCTGCTTTCTTTGTGGCACACATGGATACATACATACGCACACAAACACATACTGTAACCATGGCAACAGCTGCAGTTTTGGGACAGCCCCACTACAGAGATTGGGTGGAGTGGAGGAGGGGATGGAGGAGGAACAATTAAAGAGACAGCTTGTTAGGGTCAATGGGGGCAAAAAATAAGGAAGAGAAAGAAAGCGAGAGGAAAAAAAAACTAACCAAGAACATGTTGAATGATAACAGTAACTATAGACAGAATATTAGCTCTCTAGCGTGTGCAGCTGTTAGGACATACACACACACTCACACACACACACACACAGACACACGCTTTTCCATTAGTGTCACCTCATCACGGTATGGTACAGTACGGTTGGTTTTCCATTACACCGGAGCATGGGCGGAGTCGTGGGCGGAGTCTTCCCCCCACTTCCTGAAAGATTACCGAGGGAGAGGGGCAAGGGGGGCGGGCTGTATATATACAGTATATGTTAATGTATGACTACATGTCATACATCAACACCAAACTCTGTCTAATGGAGTGAAATAAATAGTGATTAGAGTAAATAAATGATATTGTGCAGATATACACAGCCACTGGTAGATATTTAATAGAGCAGTGTTATATTCTGTTTTATTCCAAGCTGAACAAAAGCTGTAACATGACATAAATGGTAATAATTTGCTTTCAATAAAATCGCACGTCTCCGCGATTTGAAAATTGCGCATGTGAAAATCGCAATTTCGATTATCAAAAAATAAATTGTGGAGCAGTACCGCCCGCTGACGTCAGTCAGATGATATAGCTTTATAAAAGCTTATTTTTCACCCTAGTCATAACCCTGACTGTGTGTTGTGTGTCACAATGTTGGTGTGAGATTGTGTTGTTATTTGAAATGTTGCAAAACTCATTCAATACCTTGGTGAGGTCATCCGGTGGCATCTGCTTGGAGTTACTGATTATTGTTAAGTGTTAATATTTGATGGCTCTCTCATTATCTGTATTACGGTAGCAGAGAATGGTTTACCTTTGTGGTTTTTCCTATGTCTTACGGTACACTAAGGATATATATCACTGCATTTCCAGTGAATCTCACTGCCAGTGTTGCCGCCAGTGGAGCCGCTTATGAGAGTTGTAAATAAACATGGCAATCGCCTAAAAGAGCTGCAAGTCTGAGGTGCTTATTGTCCACACAGGCAAGAGACGCTTGTGCAACGCGATCCTTTTTTTTTATTATGCTATGCAGAGATGTGAAGAGACAGCCAGACTCATAACAAATTATGATGGGAACACACTGATTATAGAGTTTGTGTACTTGCAGGAGCTATTTTTGGGACTGTACAAACACACACACACACACACACACACACACACACACACACACACACACACACACACACACACACACACACAGTATAATTGTAAAGCAAAGTAAATAGACAAAAAATAGCAAGGGATTTCAAAACCTTAACTACTTACAGTATATTTTTGTTTAGCTTGTGCCACTAACATTCATCTAAAATAGTTTTCAATATAACTTATTGTATGTCCATTCAATAACAATGGTTGCTATGTGGTGCTGAAACTTTTCAGAATTGGACAAGACCTGACTAATGGTGTCTACATTTTTTGGAAAGGCTTTGCACATCACTCTCATATTTCATGTTTGAAACAAGAGACAGCCAGACTCATAACAAATTATGATGGGAACACACTGATTATAGAGTTTGTGTACTTGCAGGAGCTATTTTTGGGACTGTACACACACACACACACACACACACACACACACACACACACACACACACACACACACACACACACACACACACAGTATAATTGTAAAGCAAAGTAAATAGACAAAAATAGCAAGGGATTTCAAAACCTTAACTACTTACAGTATATTTTTGTTTAGCTTGTGCCACTAACATTCATCTAAAATAGTTTTCAATATAACTTATTGTATGTCCATTCAATAACAATGGTTGCTATGTGGTGCTGAAACTTTTCAGAATTGGACAAGACCTGACTAATGGTGTCTACATTTTTTGGAAAGGCTTTGCACATCACTCTCATATTTCATTTCATATTTGAAACTAATTGGGGCAGCACGGTGGCGCAGTGGGTAGCGCTCGTGCCTCACAGCAAGAAGGTCCCTGGTTCGAATCTCGGTTCGGGGGATCTTTCTGTGTGGAGTTTGCATGTTCTCTCCGGGTTCTCTCCGGGTACTCCGGCTTCCTCCCACCGCCCAAAAACATGCATTGTGGGGGTTAGGTTAATTGGCCACTCTAAATTGTCCATAGGTGTGCATGTGAGTGTGAATGGTTGTTTGTTTGTATATGTATTCTGTGTTGGCCCTGCGATGGACTGGCGACCTGTCCAGGGTGTACCCTGCCTCTCGCCCGATGTCAGCTGGGATCGGCTCCAGCCCCCCCCCGCGACCCTTAACAGGATAAAGCGGTAGAAAATGAATGAATGAATGAAACTAATTGGAGCTAAAAGCCATTTTAGTAGAACAAAGGAGATTATTTGTTCTTTATTATCATTGTGCACTGTGGAACAAAATACCATATCCTTTTCATTTTGTTATGTGTTATCAATTTGTGATTCAACACTTTTAGGCTGAATGATCATATTTTGCACATGTTGTGTTGTGGAGTTGTGTGTTGGAAACCCAAAACTGTATTTCAAATGTCGCTTTTTTCCACTTTTAAGACATTTTGTATTTGCTACAATTTAGAATTCCAGTTGTGTTAATTAAGCATTGTTAAGCACAGCTGGTTTTAGCCATTAGACACCTAATCTAGTAGTAGTAGTGCACTGCTGCTTAACCCTGCTGCAGTCATGACATTTGCCCTAACCCCAATTGCCAGTGACATGGTGTCTAGTGGTGCTCATTCTGCTGCTTCTGGTCCACTTTCAGTCCCTGAGGATTGCTAGCGCTGACTGGTCCGCTCTCTGAGCACACACCTGCTAGATGGCCTCAGTGTCACCAGCACAAAATCTGATTGGTCAAAGAAACTGTTCTATTGCCTTTCACTGGCAGCACATGATGGCTGACATTTGAATCAATAAATCAGTTATTTGTGTAGCCCATATTTTCAAATTACAATTTGCCTCATAGGGCTTTCACACACTGTTCAGGGTACGAACTACACACTAGAAGAGCTCAATATACCTATAATGCAGTTTGTTTGTACAATAGATGATAAATGAAATAATTTGAAGGACAATTTTTGTTTTTCAGAGGATGCGATGTCTGAATTACGGCTTCATGCCAGTCTTGCTTATTTTTCTGTGCCTCTTTGGAGTCTGCTATCCAAACCTGACTGAGGAAAGAAAGTGAAAAGGAAAAGTGAAAGCAAAGTATCAATGTGTTTTATAGGAAAAGGAAAGAAATGAGTGAAAATGGACAGAATTCAGTGCTTTGAGTTGAGTGACGAATTGATGAGTGCAGATGATGTAGAGAAGAGGAAAGTGTGTGTGGCGTGGGGAGATGGAGGTAGACAGTAGCAGTGGGGAGGAGGAAGGGAGCGGGTGCTTGTTTCTGTGGCGTTGGAGGTTTCAAATTTCCCTTTTCTTTCAATTCTGAGCTTGCATACATATTGAATCTCTTCCTGTCTCTCCACCCTCTCTCTCTCTCTCTCTCTCTCTCTCTCTCTCTCTCTTATTTTCTTCTGACCAGCAGGACTTTGCAAACTAGTTCATACCAGCCAAGCCCAAGCATGTTGTAGGCGGTTGCTCCAGACAGGAAGACTGAAGTGGAGACAGCAACAAAGAAGAGAAGAGCAGAAAGCACATGATGATATGGTGAGAGAAGGTAAGTGCTGCTGAGAGAAGAGGAGGGGCAGAAAGATGCAGGGATCTCCAATTTCTGCTCTCTTTGTGTTCACTTTCTATCAGACATAGTTGAGTGTGCATTTGTTAATGCATTTATGTATGTGTGTAAGCTTGGGTTTTCATAACAGTAGGGACTTGAACCTGAATGCACTCATAACCACAGGAGCCTGTGTCACCATGCAGAGAAACTGCTTTGGAAGGGTTTCACTGTGGCTTAACATTTCAGGTTACATTAAGGTTAAGGTCAGGAAAGGATTCAATTTAGGCATGTAGTTGTGATGGTTAAGGTTAGAGAATGTAATTAGCAGAGATGGTGGAACAAACCATGGTGCATAGACAACAGTAAAAGTTTGAGATGTCTATAACTACATTGACACTTTCAATGTAAAGGACAACTTTATTGGCAGACCAACATGTTTCTGCTTGTGGCATTCAGCATTAAGCTGGTTTTCAGTTCTTTGGGCAAAACCTTAGCAGAGTGACCAGTGGTGGACAGGGACAAAAATTTGGCACTAGCATTTTGGATCAGACCGGCCCACCACATTTGATAACGCACACCTTTTCAGTCTTTCAACTTTTCAACTGTGCAACTCTTTAAAACCACATACCCTTAGTCTTGCAATGAGTTAACGGGAATCAGTGAGAGTAGACACATTGAATACTTCCAAAAAGTGTCCTTTATTAACACTCCAAAAATGTGTACTCCACCACTCCATTACAATTATGAATCTTAAAGCAGCATAAAAATCCATCCTGATCCTGATCCAAACTAATTTTTTTCTAAGCCTAAAAAGTAGCTTATCCTAGGACTACTAGTTAAACAATTAATAGCCTAATGAGGAAATCTGTAAGCTGCCCACTAACTCAGTTTTTATGTTGGTTACAAATATACCTAGAATTATTGGATTCTTTTTTTTTTTTGTGATTAACAATTTTTATTTCCATTTTCAATATACAACACTAACAAAAAACAAACAAACAACAACAAACAGACCCCCCCACCCCCCCGAACAAACACCACCATCTGTGCTGATCCTTTTCTGGTTGCCAACATCTACCCCCGTGCTCCTTCACATAACTGCCATAGTTACCTTAACCGTATCAATAAAGGCATAATGCAGGAAAAACAAAAATAGACACAGAGAGTGATTTGTTGTGAATTCGATACAAGAAGTAAATAAAATGAGCTCTGCATTAAAGAGGTATTCTGTTAACAAACAACACAATCAAAGTGACAATAAAAACATAAAATACATATAAAAATATGAAGAAGCACAGTTATACATTTATACATATTTTACTTACACTTGGCGTCTCTCCACTATATAACCCCCTAAAAAAAAGTTAAAAGTTAAATATTTGCCCCACTTTGCTTCATATAGATCCAATCTACCCAGTCGTTTATATGACATTTTTTCAAATGCTGCAACTCGTGCCATCTCCACTGCCCACTCTTGCATAGAGGGTACCCCCTCCGTCTTCCATCCCCTGACAAGTATTTGTCTGCCAATCATAATACTAGTCTGGATAAAGCTTTTAACATGTTTATCCTGTCCTATCAAAACTGAATTATCACTCAAAACAAATAATCTAGGAATAAATGGAATTTGCATCTCTGTAATCTCACATAGATTTTCATAAACATTGGTCCAGAATTGTTGGACTTTGTGACATGACCATAAGACATGAATTAAAGTACCTTCCTCAGACTTACATCGCCAGCAGTGTGAAGTGGACAATAATCCTAATCTAAATAGTCTAGAGG
>JAFBJQ010001712.1:356532-378624 GCA_016785345.1 Trinectes maculatus
CTCTCTCTCTCTCTCTCTCTCTCTCTCTCTCTCTCTTATTTTCTTCTGACCAGCAGGACTTTGCAAACTAGTTCATACCAGCCAAGCCCAAGCATGTTGTAGGCGGTTGCTCCAGACAGGAAGACTGAAGTGGAGACAGCAACAAAGAAGAGAAGAGCAGAAAGCACATGATGATATGGTGAGAGAAGGTAAGTGCTGCTGAGAGAAGAGGAGGGGCAGAAAGATGCAGGGATCTCCAATTTCTGCTCTCTTTGTGTTCACTTTCTATCAGACATAGTTGAGTGTGCATTTGTTAATGCATTTATGTATGTGTGTGTAAGCTTGGGTTTTCATAACAGTAGGGACTTGAACCTGAATGCACTCATAACCACAGGAGCCTGTGTCACCATGCAGAGAAACTGCTTTGGAAGGGTTTCACTGTGGCTTAACATTTCAGGTTACATTAAGGTTAAGGTCAGGAAAGGATTCAATTTAGGCATGTAGTTGTGATGGTTAAGGTTAGAGAATGTAATTAGCAGAGATGGTGGAACAAACCATGGTGCATAGACAACAGTAAAAGTTTGAGATGTCTATAACTACATTGACACTTTCAATGTAAAGGACAACTTTATTGGCAGACCAACATGTTTCTGCTTGTGGCATTCAGCATTAAGCTGGTTTTCAGTTCTTTGGGCAAAACCTTAGCAGAGTGACCAGTGGTGGACAGGGACAAAAATTTGGCACTGGCATTTTGGATCAGACCGGTCCACCACATTTGATAACGCACACCTTTTCAGTCTTTCAACTTTTCAACTGTGCAACTCTTTAAAACCACATACCTTTAGTCTTGCAATGAGTTAATGGGAATCAGTGAGAGTGGACACATTGATTACTTCCAAAAAGTGTCCTTTATTAACACTCCAAAAATGTGTACTCCACCACTCCATTACAATTATGAATCTTAAAGCAGCATAAAAATCCATCCTGATCCTGATCCAAACTAATTTTTTTTCTAAGCCTAAAAAGTAGCTTATCCTAGGACTACTAGTTAAACAATTAATAGCCTAATGAGGAAATCTGTAAGCTGCCCACTAACTCAGTTTTTATGTTGGTTACAAATATACCTAGAATTATTGGATTCTCTTGTAAAGAGGTGTACAGCTGCATTGGCAGAACATAGGTAATAGACAAAATTATATTTTAAAAAGTGTGTTTTTTTTTCCCCTTTCTGTACATTGACCCTAAACAATTACACAAAAACTGCCTAACACATTTTTCCAGCGCCAAAAAGTAGCTTAGCCTTGGGCTAGCCTACTACTCACCCCACAAACAATAATAATAATGAAGTCTGAGTCTAATAATGAAAGTAGAATGCTGCCCAATGACTTACTGTTATTGTTGGTGAATGGTGGTTTTAAAAAGTGTTCTCACATTCAAGATTATTTAGTTCAGGATGGAAGACATAAGAGTGCTAACCTCCTCCAGTCAGTGTACACAAAGTCTCATAAATAGCCACTAGTGGTGAAGACGTTAGCTAATTAAACCTGCATCTACAATACAAACTAATTTGGCCATAGAACATTATTATTTGATTGACATTTTATCATTGAATCAGATTTACTGTGGAGTTGGGTTGCTTTAGCCTACTCATTCCATAGCCTGTGTGTGTTCTGATAGCAGTCCGGCTGACCACAGGTTCTACCACCACTGTCCTGTCCACCACAGTCATCAGCCACGGGAGCTGATGAAGGCCCAGCCCTGGCTAATATGTCTTTAATGTTTGTGTATATGGCTGCATATACTTGGAGAGCAAGTTTGTCTTTCCTTTCCTTTTTCTCTCCATCCTGGCACCGAGCCAAACGGAGGCGGGGTTTCGTGATATGATTGGGCCACCAGTCGGCACGATGACTGACGTACGTGCCAGCCAGTGACAGACAGACAGAGAGAGGAGAAGAGACAGGCTGGCTCCACCTCCTCTGTGAGGATGCTACACTATGATTGGACCAGCTCCGTGTCAGTGAAGAAAAGAACCAATGGGCCGTGGACCAGCGTGTGTCTGGGGCCGGTGGTCAGGAAACAAACTGTTGTGCTGACTTCGAATCCATTTGCATGCAGGAGCAAAGTGAGAGGGGTTGATGTTTAACAATGTGATCGGGCCGCCGATCTACTGGTTTTATCGATTGGTCAGACCAATATATGAATTTAAAAAAGGTGTCAACACTGTTGGCCCAAATTGCATGTTGGCCCATGGGGCAAATGAATGAATTCTAAGGTTTTCTGTGACGTTTGACCTAAATGTTTCATATATTGATAGATATACCTGATAGATGTACCATCAGGGGAGAGCGGAACATGTTATGTTTTACTTCTACCTTACAGTAATCAAGCCTCGAGATAATAAAAGCACGGATTCGTGTCAGCCTGATTAAGGAAAGGTCTTTGGCGATGAGGTCGACTTTGGCGATGTTTCACTGGTGGAGTTTTGGTTATTCTTTTGATATGATCTTCAAAGTTGAGGTTAGAACCTAACCTGGTCTTTTGTTTGAAGAGCCAGGGACTGAAGATGTTGTGCTAGATGCTCTGTTGTAGAAAATTGTTGGCCATTCAGTTTATTTCAGCCAGCTAAATAAGTATATGTGTATTTTGCGAGTATGAGTACAAGTCATTAAGAAAGGTGTTGGGCCTGATATCAATACCGGTACTGGTGTTGGGACACCCCTACTGAAAAACACATACAGTATATCATGTACAATATTTTATAAAATATTTAGCACGGGGCCAAAAGAGGGAAACTATGGTTCCATGAAATTTGGCAGAGCCGCTGCACTTTCAAAACTACAAATGAAAAAAGTAAAAATCTTTCATTTAATTGTTTTTGTGTTAAAATTAAACAACACAACAAAATTAAACAAATAAATAAATCCATTCAACCACTGTATAGATCTGTTAAATGCTAAATGCTAAAGTATTAGCATCTTACGTAAACTCTCTTTCTTTCTCTCTCTCTCTCTCTGTGTGTGTGTGTGTGAGAGAGAGAGGAGAGGAAGAGAGAGAGAGAGAGCAGGGGGCTATAGCGAAAGTGAGGGAGCGTAAGACAGGTAGGGAAAAGCCTCGGGAGGCTTGTAGTCTGTAGAAGAGGGATGAGGACAGTGGTGTTTATCTCCCCTCTTCTCCGTCCATTCAACTGCTGCTCTCCACGTCTATGTTTATCTCTCGAGTTTTCCTTTTGTCCATCGTTTTATCCTATTTCCATCACTGACACATGACTGATCCAGGGAAGGATGTTGAAGTTCCGTGTGGACAGGAGAATAAGGTAGGTGGTGAGAAAAGGAGAAATGACACATGGGGTGAGGTGAGGGGGAAGGGAGCCTGATGGACGACTAGACAGCCTGGAGCTTGGAGGTCAGAAATGACTGCAATGCAGTGGCTGTAGAAAACACTGGGAAGCCATAAACCCCTGCAATGTGTGTGTGCTTTGTATAGTGATATACAGTGCGTGTGTTTGGATTTCTGTGCGTGTCAACCATGTGATGTCTGCTTTGTATGATCTATGATGGTGCTGTAATCAGGAACAGTAACTACTGGATAATAGGTTGAGAAGCATGCAGCTGTCCTGTTTGTCCTCCAGCAGATACCATATGTTAATACTGCTGCCCCATCCCTGTTTATCTAACAGCTGCCTCTGGCTGATGGGCTGTAAGTGAGAGGGCAGGCGTCACCCTTCCACGTTCATTCAGAATTATGTTACAGAGATTCTGTTTATTAATACATTTAAGTAATTCCACATGAACAGAACACGTCAAGAGAATAACAATATTTCAACATTTATGAGCAGCAGAACGAGCAAAAGAGAGAGAGAGAAAGAAAAGGTCAGAGTGGCGACAAAGCAATGTTGTCATAACCTTAGTTACATAGTGATTTGTGATTTGTCAGTTGTGAGGCAAATTTTGATTTGTAAATATGGCCCATCCAAAAAAATCTGATTGATGTGACTGCATCTGTTGAGAAGCGTTGCAATAAGACGATTCAGATGGCAATTGTATTTTTTAAAAATCTGTTATGAAAAGACAGTAGCAGATAGTAACATACAGACAGTGTCATTGTCAGCTCCAGGTGGTGAAAAAGCATCCCTCACCTGCTGCGAGGGTTTATAGAGTACACACAGAGTGCCACACACTGCAAAAACTACATTTTAAGAAAGTAAAAAAGCCTTGTTTCTTGCAAATCTATCTTATTTTTTGTCTAAAAAGAAAAATAATCTTGTCAAGCATATTTTCCTTAAGAAAAGTGATCCAAACAGAAAATATATATATCAAACTTTGTCTTAACAAGATGTTCCTGTTTTCCATTCCATTTCAAGAATAATATTAATGGCACAACATCTCAAATTAAGAATCTAATGAAGTGACACCAATTAAAGTTTGTCCATCTATTTTTATTCACTGTCGAGCAGCTGCTTTTCATTTGACATTACATACAATTAATAGAACTGTGCTCTGGTCTACAAAACACGCACAGCACAGTGCTTAACAGTGCTTGACTTACACTGTAAAAACTACATTTTAAGAAAGAAAAAAATATTAGCTAAATTTTATCAGTAACAAGATACAAGAAGAAGAAGAAGAAAGCTTTATTTGTCATTGACACAGCACACTATAGAATAAAAATCTGTTTTTTACATTTTTGTCTAGTTTTAATACATTATTCATCTTATATTGGAAATATATCTTAAATAATAATTTTTTCATTGCTTGAAATAAGCAGGACTTGCTTAAATTCTGGCATTTTTGGCTAGATTTAAGACCTATTATAGTTTTTGAGTGGCTACAATTTTTTTTGCTAGTTTCAAGAATTCTAGCCAAGGAAAATTTGCATACCCCACTGGCAGATTTTTTGCTCAATACAATTTGGCCAGATTTAAGAATATTTTGTTTATATTTTGTTTATTCCTAGAAGGGACTGTTACTGTAAAGAGATAATTCTGATGTAGTTTTGACGTTTGATGTAACAGTTCAGGAGTAATAAAAAATACGATCAAGAGTTTTACAACAGAATTCAAGCCAGTAAGATCCCATTCTCTTATTTTCTCTATAGTTCCTTTTGCCATTTTCTTTGATACTGTTTATGGAATTTCCACTTCCCTGAACTACTGATAAAGTCTTGATCATGATCAACACTGATCATGAGCCGCTGATAGAGGCCTGTTTGATCCACTGTATTTTCTCAGTTGATTCTGTACTCTGTATTTTTTTTTTTTTTACTAATTTCACCTCCTGGCAGCAGTGATGTGATGGTTTCCTCTGGGCACCGGGAATGATCACAGATGAGGAACAGGTACCTGGTTCAGCTATTAATGAGTTGGCTCGCTCGTCCTCGTGTCTCCGATCAGCTGAATCCGATCGGTGTCTGCTCCAAAATGAAACAAAAACAACAGTCTGTTGTTGTGACATAGGCAGGACCCATGGTGGGGCCCCTGATGCTCGGTCGATGGTGATTCAAATTTCCTCAAATTAAACAGTAATGTAACTGAACTGAAAGTAAGGTACAGTAAAGTAACTGAAATTCTTATTTTTTCACCAAGTTTCTCCCTCACCATTGACAGCCCCTCTGTCTCCTCCTCTCCTCAGGTAGTCATCCTCGACAGTACTCTTTCATTCCAATCCCACTACCTAATCAACATACTTCCATCTAAGCAACATAAATTGTCTCCACCCCTCCCCTACCCCACATACAACCTCAATCCTTGTTTATAGCCTCGTACCCTCTTGCACTGGCTACTGCAACTCTCTCCTCTCTGGTCTCTCCCACAATCCCTCCATAAACTTTCAAATTCAACTGAAGTCCACAAACAGGATCCTGGCATAAGTCCCTGGGACATCAAGGTGTCGGAGGATAAAATGCATCACCATGTTGACTGCGTCATTCACTGACCTGTTTACCCAGTTGGCAAATAGCAGGAGGTCCAACTGGGGGCCTGTGATGTTCTTCAGGTGGTTCAGCATGGGTCTCTCAAGGGATTTAGTGACCACAGACGTAAGGTGACGGGCCTGTAGTCATTCAGTCCCATGATGGAGGGTTTTTTGGGTACTGGGATGATGGTGGGGCCAGCTGGTCAGTGCAGATTCTCAGGAAGGAGGGGTACATTCCATCAGGTCCTGGCGCCTTCTTGGTCTTGGTCTGTCTCTGGAAGAGCTTCACAGACCCTAAATGCAGGTGAGGTGTCTGAGAGAAGGGGAAGGGTGGCAGGAGGTGTAAATGGTGGAGGGTGCGAAAAACGGCAGTAAATGCTGTTCAGCTCCTCTCTACACTGGTACATGTCTACATAAATAAGTGACAAATGATGAAGCTGAGAGTCAACTTTGTCACAGACAGCTTTCAACAACATACCAGGATGTAACAAGACCCATGAAACAAAAACCTAAACCCGACCTCCCATATTTACTAACCGTTACCTTTTTTTTTTCTATAGTTCTGTTTAATTGTCTGGGACCTTTTTATCCATGGATGATGATTCCTATGCAAACCATGCGTAGGAATCATACTAAAAACGATCGTACACACAAAACTGAAAAATGGTGCACACCCAAAAAAAATAAGATGTATCAAACTGTGCACACACTGGATTCCACGCTCTTTTGCTTCATACATCTCAATCAGCGTGAAATTGAGCGCACATGCACGCCCACAGGGCTCCGCCCTTTCTCCGCCCACAAGTAGACTCATTTTAGTATTGTGATGTCATCGTGGAAGAGTTTTAGGACCACCTGCAGTTTGCGTATCGACCGGGCGTTGGTGTGGATAATGCTGTCAACTACCTCCTGCGCTGGTCACTTTCACACCTGGAGGGCACCGGGAGCACTGTGAGAGTCATGTTCTTTAACTTATACACTTATACACTTCTAACTCCATTTCACTTAGACTTCTTTTTAAACTTTATTTATGACTCTAAATCCTTTTTCTCACTTTTTCTTATACACTTCAACCTAGGGATGCACGGATCCACTTTTTTCACTTCTGATACCGATCTCTGAGGTTTAGTATTAGCCGATATTGATCCGATTTCGATACAGAAAAACAGCGCTGAATTACCTAACAAACTATGGGCGCTTTTCCATTAGCATCACATCGGCTCAGTACACCTCAGCACAGTACGACTGAGCACGGTACGGTTGGTTTTCCATTACACTGGAGCAGTGTCGCTACGTGGGCGGAGTCTTCCCCCGCTTCCAGAATGATTACTGAGGAAGCGGGGGCGGGCTGTATACGTGGAAACTATATGTTACACATCAACAACAACAGCAAACTCCGTCTAATGAAGTGAAATAAATAGCAATTAGAGTAAAATAAATTATATTGGGCAGACATACAAAACCACTGGTAGATATTTAATAGAGCTGTGTTAAATTCCGTTTTATTCCAAGCTGAACAAAAGCTGTAACATGACGTGTAAGTTAATAATTTGCTTTTAATAAAATCGCACGTCCCCGTGATTTGAAAATCACGCATGTAAAAATTACGATCTGCTGACGTCAGTTTACGGGGAGACTCAGCACACTTGGAACCGCAGTCGAGTGGTTCCAAAGTTGGAACTGTTTTCCGCCGCTGGGGCCGAATGGAAAAGCGCACAAAGCGTGCTGAGGTAGCACTCGTGGAAAAGCACCCTTTGTCTCATTGACTATGAGTCTCTGGATTGATATGTGTCAAGACAGGGATCATTCTTTTGTTTATTCAGTTCAACAAACGCAGTGTGCTCTTTAGGGTGAAATCTCTGGAGATGCTTGATTAAGTTGGTTGTGTAAGGGGTGCAAGATATGGGCAAAAAAAAAAAATCTCAATAATTTTTAAAATGATCTAGATAACAACAATCTGGTGATATTCTTTAAAATCAGATTTTTTTACAAAAAAAAACTAATTACATGTAGCGGAAACCCTGTAATATAATAAAATATAACATAATATAATAATTAATATAATGGTTGTAATTGTGTTGAATGAGGTGCTGAATGGGGTGCTGAATCTGCAGCTCTGGAGCATGTTCCACGATCAGACCACAGTCGATGTCCAGAAAGTGGCTGCACCTGATTCTGGAACAGTGGAGCACAAAGACTCTGGAGAAAAGGGTGAATTAGTAAGGTTCATTAATGAGACATAGATATTATCAATCAATCAAATTCAATCAAATTTTATTTGTATAGCCCATATTCACAAATTGCAATTTGCCTCATAGGGCTTTAACAAAGAGTACAGGGTGTGACATCCTCTGACCTACACCCTCAACAAGGGCAAGGAAAAACTGCCAAAAAAAACCCTTTTAACAGAGGATAACATTATGATATTATGTAGGTTGAAAGAGGCAAAGGAGACAGAGGAAGAGAAAGATAAGGTCTAAATGTCCTCCGACATGTCTGCATCTTTAAGAGACAGGATATGTCTGATTTTTGCTACATTGTGGAGGTGAAAAAAGGCAGTTCTTGAAGTCTGTTTTACGTGAGAATCGAGTGATAAATCAGAATCAAATATAACTCCCAGATTCCTGGCAGTTTCACTGGGAGCAAGGATGATGCCATCTAGACTGGCTATATAATTAGATAATGACTCTCTAAGGTGTCTAGGGCCTAGTACTAGAACTTCAGTTTTGTCATCCAGGATTTAATGTCTTTGAGACAGGTTTGGAGTTGATGAGATTCATATGGTTTCACTGAAACGTACAACTGAGTATCGTCTGCATAAAAATGGAAATTAACATAGTGTTTTCTAATTATGTTCCATAATGATATGTATGTTAGGAGAAATATTGAAGTATGTGAACACAAACAAGAATGTGCTTATACGCAGCAGCAGAAACGCCCACTCATGTTATCTTTTGCTTTTCTTAATAAAAGAGCAGAGCTGTTTGGGGAGGGCGGAGAACTCCAGACTCTGTCTTATCAAACAGTGTCTTCTCCCCACAGCAGCTGTGTGTAAAAAGTTTCTTGTCTCCTGTGTGCCTCTGTGTGTGTCCACTGTCCAGCCGGAGCTGAAATTGATGAGTGTTTAGCTCCAACAATGTATAACATAAATAACATTGGGCCAAGCACAGAGCCCTGAGGAACTCTATAGTTGACCTATGTGCAGTATCAAAAGCTGCACTAAGATCTAGGAGAACCAGGACAGAGATGAATCTTTTATCTGAAGCCATGAGTAGGTTGTTTGAGACTTTTGCCAAAGCTGTCTCAGTGCTATGATGAACTCTGAACCCTGACTGAAAGTCCTCATATAAACTTGTTTGTTGTCTTCAATTAACGATGAGTAATAGGCAGCTCTGGCATTGCGAAGTGCCTTCTTATAAGCTTTAAAACTGTTTTTCCAAGCTATGCAAGTCTCCTCATGGTTGGTGGAGCGCCACTTTCTTTCTAATTTTCTTGATGCCTGTTTTAGCTTGTGAGTGTTGGAATTATACCACGGAGCTTGTTTGTTTTGTTTAATGAGTTTTTTCTTAAGGGGGGGCTATAGAGTCAAGAGCTGATCATAATGATTCTGTTGTGTTATTGACAAGATGATCGGTCAGGGAGGAACTAAAACCAGTTATGGACTCTGCTTCATGAGGCTGTGGTAGTGACTTCAATGTTAATGGAATAATTTCCTTAAATTTAGCCACAGCACTGTCAGTCAGGCATCTTGACAGAGAGATTTTGGTTGAAGGCCTGTAGTCCAATGATAGAACCTCAAAGGTTAATAAGCTATGATCAGGGGATGAACAATTGTTCAATATTAATGTCTTAACCACACCCAACCAAGTCAAGTTTGTGACTGAAACCAACAGAATCTAGTATTGAATTATATATATATATATATATATATATATGTGACATTGTGCTGATCTTTTTTCATTTTTCTCTTGTCTTAGTCAACATGACCCCCATGGACCAGTTGGACCAGGAGTGAGCCCGATCCTGCTGGAAGTGCCTATAGAAATACACTCTTATCAGCAGTAAGTAAATTATAAGTAAACCTGCTGCAAATAGACCTTAAATAAGAAAAAAACCACGACTGTTTTTACATGCAACCCTCTAACCCCTGTGAAACCGCCCCCAGTGGTGTTCAGTTCACACCTTAAAAACCTCTTTTTAGGGTAATGTTACTTGTTTTAGCAGCTGTTATTGTATGGTAGTGCTAACCATAGGTAGTATATGGGCCATTCTATCCAATTAGTTCAAGTAAAAGTCCCATACTTAAAAACACGTTTTAAAAATCATTAGAGAGACTTCCTCTCTCTAATGGCCACATGGTGAGTAAAGAAGAATTATGGTTTTTCTGTGATTGTGTTGATAATCAGAATGTTATTTTAAGAATGTCAATACGAACACATAATTTCTGACCCTAAATAAATGTTTTGGTTTTTAGTGATATAGGTTATGATTTTATTCATGAACAGCTTTTCAAATCTAAGATTGCTAGTCATTTTAGTGTTTCTGAGTTATGTTAAGAAGAAGGTAAAATTGTCACAACCAAAACAGTCACTACCATAACATATGGCAAAGTTATGGCTGTTTTGTTTGTGAACAGTGGATGTCAATTATTTTTATACATACAGTAAGAATACATTTCATTTTTCAACATTCAAATAATTCTTACTTCTATTTTAACATATATTTTCCTAGGGAAAGAAAAAAAAAATTAAAAAATGCCTATGAAAAAGAAATAGTGGGACAGAGTGATCAAGGGTGTACAGGGAAGCTGGAGAAGCCTCATCCTTCTTGTTCATTTTTCTCCACATGTACACTGGAGTTAGGGCTTACATTGTGGTACCAGTGGCTGACAAAGAAAGAGGACTATGAAAAAGAAAAGGGTGGGGGAAAGTAAAAGTGTTGTCACCACCAAAACATGGGCTTTTGGAAAAAATAAAATATATATATACACCAACCAACATTTTATGATAATGATTGTTTAAGTGTACGCCTAATTTCAACTCTCAAAAATTCTGAGGGCAATGTAATCGGAGGAAGTGGGGTGGCCTGCTTCTATGGTGCTGCAATCAGTGGCTTCAGGTGTGTCTCTGGATGCCTGAAAAACAAAAGAGGTCAACAGGGCAACCAAAACCATTACAGCCATGGCCTGTCACACTCCCACCCTTAGTATTGTTGCTCTACATCAAAAAAATCCAAGAAACACTCGAGTAAAATCTCTAGATAATGTCCCTGTAAGAATAAGCTCCACCGCAATCTGCGTTGATTGGAGCCTCTCATGCTGTTGATAAACACTAGTGGGTTTTGATCAGTGCATTCCAACAGTGGAAAATGTTTCAGAGCCGGAATGACAGAATTAGGGCAAGAGCTTCCTTCTCAATGGTTGAGTGATGAACATCAAACTTTTTTTCCCATATATGCCTCCAGAAAGGGCCTTTTGACCTGTTGGAGTCTCCAGGTTTGCAGAGCTAATCTGCAATTTCACTGTTTTGCAAAAGACAGAAAGGAAGACACCTTTGTATTTGATACATGTCCTGTGTGGGTGTCGGGGAAGGAGATATGACAAAAAAACTCAAATTCCATTACATTTCACCCTCTTTTGATTTCTAATTAATTACAAAAACAAATGAACCAAAATAATCATAACAAAACACTATTTACAAGTGAAACCGCCCCCACTATTTACAAGTCGGATAATGATGAGAGTCAGACACATGAATTGAGTTTGGGGTTAGATTGTCTACATTAGCAGTATCGGCAGGTTTGTAGGTGTAGGCCTGTATGAGCTTTGTTGAACAAGATAGGTGGGAGATGTTGGTATTGTGAATCCTGCACGTCTAGTTGATGCCTGTTGAATTCACGGGGCTTTTCCTCGTGTCATCCGTCCTTGCATTTCTCAGGTTGACAGCTGAGTTCCTGTTAGCTCGGGGACCTTCCTGCAGTGGCTAGCCTGAATCCACGTGGCTGCTTTCTGCGATCTTTACAGCAGTATGTGTTGTCAGGAGCACATGGTCCAGCCCATGTGTCAATTTAGCAAAGTGAGTGAAGAAATTCTTGGGCTGACAGGGTTTGTTGTTAGGTCCACCTCACCATAGCGTTTCCACAGCATTTTTTCTTGTGGTGTTGCAAATGACTGTTTTGCTGTAAGAGAGCTGGGGATAGAGGCAGGAATTGAAACAAGCAATGCTTCAGTGCATGTGGATTGGAGTGCTGCTCTTTTTGCTGCAGCAATCAACTCTTGCACTTCCAAGGCCAAGGGTGGACTAGAACAAAAATAGGCATTTTGGACCAGACTGGCCCACCGGGCCAGTTGTCAAAAAACAAACTCTGACTTTTTTTCGTGAATGCATTACGCAGGCAGGACCAAAGTGAAAGGGGTTAGTGTTTAACAATGTGATAGGGCAGACTTCAGGGTTGGTAGGCTAGATCTGTGATTTTCAACCACTGTGCCATGGCACATCTTTATGTCTTGAGAGATCGTCAGGTGTGCCGTGGGAAATGGTCCAATTTCACTTAATTGGTCAAAAAAAATATTTAGCCACGGCAATTTATTCTTTGTGCCTGTGTTACAGCCTGAGGGCCAGGACTGTACGTAGTCAGACGTATTGATGACATGTCTGCAGACACAGGATTTTGGTTAATGTAAAAAATGTGCGGTGGTTCAAAAAAGGTTGAAAAACACTGGGCAGCATAGGAGAACGAGCTCCCAATGACTCGAATTTGCGAGATTTTTGAGAGAGCATGAAATAAGATTAAGGGCTTTAAGATGCCAAGAGGAAAATACAGGAAGAAATCCAGCGTCATACAGTATGAGTTACACATAGTCCCACCTACGGGTGAAAGGCCCCCCAAAGTTGGAAGTCAGTGTATAGTGTTCATGTAATATTTGTATATGTATGTCCAGTATAGTATGTTCTGTAAAGCATTCAGTCAGATCATGGCTAGTGGCAAGGTTAAAGTCATCTTGTCAGGGTTAGGCTGGACAGAATTCCACAAATGCAGGCAGGATTCAAGGTTACCCAAAAAATAATTTATTCAAGAGTCAAGATAACAAAAAACAACTCTACGTCCTCGGACTGTAGAGCGAGCAAAAAACTAGACAAGGTGGCAAAAAAAACAAGGAGGCAGAGCTGGTCCTGGTAGCAGCTGACAAGACTGGAGACTGAAGAGAAAAACAAAAGAACATGAGGACCAAGCAGTAAGGTAACGTAGCGCTAAACTTGGAGAGACAAGAATACCGTCTGTAGCGGAATAATCCAGCGACGAAGTGAAGACCGAACGCTGCTTAAGAAGCAGACTGATCACCAAATTAAGAACAGGTGTGTCTCATCAGCTGTTCCCAGGAGAGACCGGCTCCGCCTCCGGCCACAACACACGCCCTGAGAATTGGCAACAAAAAGGAGGGTGGCGGGGAAACAGAAGAGAACAACAACAAACCAAAAGCCGTGATAAAGCAAAACACAGGGCAGAAAAACACAGGAACATAACACATCTCTTATCATGTAAATATATAAATTTTTACAACATATCAAAATTCCCTTTGCAAGTTAACATCAGCAACATCTTGGCATCATGTATGCTAAGTTTGACATGAATCTAACTATCCGTCCAGGAGGAGTATATTAAAATTTACCTTGTGTCCAAGCATAAAACCAATTATCTTGCTTCCTGTTGGGCATGGCTACTGTAATGCATTGTATGGATTCTTGGAGGTCAAAAGAGAATTCTGGTAGAGTGAAAGGAGGCTATGCTGTGGTCATCAAACACTCTCCTCATCTATGAAACAAAGAATTGGATTTTATCTGCAGAGGAGGTGAAAGGAAAGTGATAGGAAAGGATTAGTCATGGTCACCCCAGCAGTGACACACTGGGGGGTGTTTTGTGACCTTGATTAAGGTCCCCAACCCACCAACAGTGGAGAGTGCCTGGTGAAGGCATCCAATCTCTGCTGGGTCCATTCTTCGTCAAATTATTCTCTTACATTCAGATTTTTTGGTTAGACCCAGAAGCAGAGTTAGACTGATTTTTATTAAATACAAAACTATGGTTGCTGGGAGAGAGGATTGCTCTGGCTTGAGGTAACAAGAGGGCTGACTGGTTGTAGGAGATCACCTCCATGTGATCTGAAGCATGGCAAATTGACATGATGTTGGAGGCACACAAAGAAACACTGGAAACACCTCAAGGAGACAAGATAAGGAATTTACTGTTGCACAAAATAACCACAGCAAAAACAGCACAGGAAAACACAAACTGGGGAGATGGAACACTCGTGGTTGAACCCCAGCTTTTATGGACAAATAGATGAGGTACACTTTGTGAACCTTGAGTTAGAGCTAGCTCTGCCCTCTGTTAAACTACACCAGGGAGAAGAGATAGAAGGGGAGAGCAACACAAAACAGCCAAAAAACAAAAAAACACAATAATACACTATGCCAAGACATGTGTATTAAAGAACTGAACACAACTCTGTTGCCAAGAGATGACAAAAACATAAAGACTAGATGGTTGTTTTGGTGTCTCTGAAAGGCTTTTGCTTTTTTGTTTAGGAACTGTGATTTGGATATGAACGGAAAAGTAAAAACTGCAGTTAAAAAGATTGCCCATCCCAAATGTGCCAATATGGTGTCAGACCTGTCTCCAGAAGTCCAGCCTTACACCCCATGTGTAAGCGTGTGCATGCACACACACACACACACACACACACACACACACACACACACACACACACACACACACACACACACAAACATTTTTAACGTATCAACAACACTTATTGACTTAATTCATTCACTTGCCCCTTACCGTAACCTTCCTAACCTACTAACTATCACAACTGAATGCCTTACTCTAACCGAAACAATTTTGAACCCACATCCTAAAACTCGTAATCCTCAAACAGCTCTTTAAAATAGTAATAAATAAATAAATAAATAAATAAATCACACACACACACACACACACACACACACACCCACACACACACACACACACACACAAACATATGTATGCGGAATGGTATGTATATATGACTTGATTTGATTGTTTATTATCAACTCATGGATACACACAAATGCGTAGATTTCCTTTCTTATTTATGCCATCATTTACCAAAAATGTATAGATGCACTTCATGAATGAAGATGTATTGTATATATTTCCACTTGCAAATGTCACTATTGTAATGGAAATTCCCTGGTATTTCATAAATGTAATATAATAAATACATAATTTAAGCACTCATGTCCTTCTATGTCTCTACTGACCTGCAGATGTCTCGTACTCCCAGGAAAGCAGCTCTATTTGGGAAGCGTTCCAACTCAAGGCGCAGGAATCCCAAAGCAGTGGTCACCAAACAAGGATGGATGTGCAAGCAGGTTAAACAGTTTTTTTTTGGTTTACAAAACTGATTGATTTAATTGAATCCAGTATACAGTAAACCCTTGTTTATCACGGGGGTTACATTCCAAAAAGAACCTGTGATAGGCGAAATCCGCGAAGTAGTCAGCTTTATATTTTACAGTTATTATACAGTATTATAGAACGAAACCAAAGATCAAAACCTGTTTTCTCTTCGTGCTGACTCCGCTCCGCTGTAGCATCTTTTTCTACTGAAGGCCGTGGTGCAGGTGTCTTTGTTCAGAACGTTTCGTCGACATTGTGGGTTTTGTCGTGGAGACAATATGCAAACATGTAAACTTGCCAAGCCGAACGCATTCTGTACTGGACAGAGACAAGGCACGGAGGAGACTGACTGACATTGGCCTACAGTCCCTTAGCCAATCAGGAGAGCACAATGCACGTGCATACACTGTAAAAAAAAAAGCATAACAAACTGCACTAAAAAAATCTGTGAAACAGTGAAGCCGCAAAAGGTGAACCGCGTTATAGCGAGGGTTCACTGTATTTAATGTTGATTTGTGCCAAGGACTACAAATTAGGGATGTCCCAGTCAAGATTATAACAGTGCAAGTCCAAAAAACTAGCTGTTGCAGAAATGAAAAATTGGCAGCTGACACACAAGACACAAAAACTGGTAGCACTCATATTCAACACAAAAGGACTACCACCATGAGGTTAATAGTTAATGGAACACAAAAACAATTATCACAAAAGCAACTGTAATTCTGCAAAAAGTTCTGTAATTAACTACAAACCCCTAAAACAGGTTGCCTACAGAAAAGTGGATTTCAATGACCACAAATCAAAAGGGTCACATCTAGTAGACCAAATCCAAATTTGCTGCCATATCGATAAATAACTCTGCAGTGCATTAAGAAAATGATACATGTTCAAGAAGTGTTTTCCTGTACTGGTAAGAAACACCTTTAATAGTCTTCAGCCAAGCTGGGATTCAAACCCGCAACCTCTTGGTCCAAGGCCTCTTGGTCCTAAGCCCGATTCTTTACTCTCTTTACCACCACCTCACCACATTACAGTTGGCTTTTGCTCTGCTTTTGCTTTTTAATTGAAAACATTTCCAAACAGCAGATATTTTGGGAAGGGTCACTGAAAGGTGCCACTGCTGGGGACCTGCCACAGATTGTGTGATCTATTTACAAAGCACTCGTCTTGATCTGCCGTAATACAAACCTCAATAACTGAATCAGGACATCCCTGTTACAAATTGTATTTCTTGAAACAGATTACGTGCACAGCAATCAATTCATAAATGTTTTGAGAAAATAGAAAGATGTGTAAAATCACACAATTCTGTATACAAACAGCCACCATATTGCTCAGTTTTTGGACAGTTGGTTTGAAACAAAGATATCACATCTGATCCATGTAATCGAAGAGCCCAACCAACAGCTTAAAAATATATATATTTAAAGGTTTTAACTTGCAGTTAAGCAACCAGGTAATGGTTTATTTTTTGGCATTACAGGATTTGTGAGGCTACATAGTCACTGTAACATATACTTGTTTTCAACAAAAACAACACTCACTGTTTATCATCATTGTCTGGACCTCTGAAAATTTTCAGAGCTAAAAAGAAAATTTGAAAATTTGAATACACTTGGTTAAAAAGCAATTGCAAAGAAGAAGGAGAAACAAAGACTTCTTAGTGGGAGATGCAAATTTTAAAAATGTGTGTGATTTTTTTATGTGTGAGCATTGTGGATGCAAGCACACCAACAGAGGAATAACTTTCACTGAAAGCAGCTTGAGTTTTATGTGCTGACCTACCATGTGTGAACATGCAGGCAGCAGAGTAAATTAAAGGCGACTGTATGAAACATTTCATAAAAGCCTAGTCTCATTCAGCCAGATACAGTTATTAAATGGCTCAACTCCTACTTCATAATGGCCTAAACTATCTTCACATTTATAATAAGTCTAGTTTGTCTTCCTTCATAGAAGACAAGCAGCACAATATACAGAGCAAACCCTGGCTACAACCCCAATTTTAACAATGTAAGTTAAAACAAGATAATGTTGTTTGTAATGATGAATGAATGTAATGTGTGTTCCAACAGGCCAGTAGTGGAGTGAAGCAGTGGAACAAGCGGTGGTTTGTCCTCACTGATAGATGTCTATTCTACTACAAAGGTTTGTGCTTCATTCTGATCTGTCTTCTTAGATGATTTTACCCTTTTTAAGAGGAGTTGTTATTTGGTTGAGGTTGAGGTAGCTTGTTAATCTAATTCAGTTTCTACAGTGATTCCATAATGACAAAAACAAGTAGCATATTGATGGTGTGTAAAGTATATTAATATTTATTACTTTCCATATGTTGTCTTTTCACACTTTTGTCATCTTGCAACAAAGTTTGAGCAAAACAGACAGTATTGGATAAGAAATTCCTTAAATACTGAATATGGTAATGATGATGTATCTCACTAGCTCAAGGCTGATAAATGACATGAAACCAATAAGACCAAAACCAGGAATATTATTCATCAATGTTGGTTGTCTCTAGCAAGGGCATGCAATTGCAAAGAGCTTCAAACACCAAATCAATGGGCTCTAGTAAGCCCATCACAAGCCTGTTGGAGATGGGATATTGTGACAATATAATCAACAACAATAACAATGTTGATTGTTTCTTTTGGTTCCTTTTATTCACAGTCACATTGTAAAGTGTTTTATGTTGTCTAATCAGCCTTTTGCCAGCTGGTTAAAGAACTTGTGAAATTTGCCCGAATATTGCCTGTGGTAGAAAGAAAGAAATCAATCAATCAGTCAATCAATATACACAAACATCCACATGCAGCAGCATTTTGAAAAGCTGCAGATTCTTTAAGGACTTACCGGTGCCACCTGACAATAAGGGATTATAATAATCAAGCCTAACAAAGGCATGAACTAATTTTGCAGAATCTCTTAGAGATAAGTCTGGTTTTTGCTGTGTCGTGAAGGTGAAAAAGGTAGCCCTTGAAATTTGTTTAATGTCAGAATTGAGCAATAAATAAGGATCCAAGATAACCTCCATTCCTGACAACTTCACAGGGGGCAAAGACAATTCCATCCAGAGTAGCTATCTCATAAGATAATGACTCTCTAAGGTGTTTAGGGCTATCAGGTTTTTGGTTTTCTCTGCGTTTAATAATAGAAAATTTGGGGTCATCCAAGATGTAGTGTCCTTAAGACATGCTTGGACTTACTCACTAGTTTCATATAGTTTCACTGAATTGTACAGCATAACAGTGTCATCTGCATAAAACAGAAATGTACAGAGTGTTTCATAATAACGTTCAGTGTATAACATAAATAACAGTGGACCAAGCATAGAGCCCTGAGGATTTCACCTGTGTATGCTTTGATAACATCGTTAATTGATGTCTGTTCAATAAATAAGAATTTAACCAATTTATGGCTGTTCCTGTTATGCTAATCAAATGTTCCAGTCTCTGAAGAAGAATGTGGTGATCAATGGTGTCAAAAGATAGAGAGATATCCTTTATCTGAGGGCTTTATTTTTATTTGACATCATTTGTCCTCAACACTCAGTAAGGGTGAAGAAAAAACATTTTACCATGGAGAAAGATACAAAAAACATTTAAGCAAGAGAGAATATACAGTGTTACAAAATCCAAAATGAGGTAATGGGAAATCCTCTTAAGGGACCCTTAGGTGCATACTACCAGTCTAGTAAGTTGTGGATTCAGGATCTGCTGCACTGTGTAGGCTGGATGTCCATCAGTAATTCAGGGCATGGTGATTGTTCGAGCAGAGGATGAGTGGAAAGTGGTTTGAAACAAAGCAAGTGATTTTATGCTCATAACAGAGGGACTAATAACTTTCTCAATAAAGTGAATTAGTTGGGCCATTACCCAGGTCATTAACAGGCTCTTTAAGAGAAGGAATCCCCGTAAGAATGCCAGGCCATATTTTGTCTCTCCATCCATGCTGAAGCACTGTGCTGATCAGCTGTCTCCATTGTTCACGAACAACTCTCTGGAGACAAGCCATGTGCCAGCCCTTTTAAGGCCTTCATCATCATCCCTGTCCTAAAAAAAGGGCCACAATCACCCATGACCTCACAGGCGAATTGAACTTCTGTGGCAACTGAAGAAGTTCAACCTGCCAAGGACTTCTACATCTCCATCATTGAGTTCACCCTCACCTCCTCCATCTCTGCTGGTTAAGGACTTTACTTAAGAGCCCACGTGGTGCAGAGCGCGGCTTGAGCCAGTGACCTCTCGGCCCTCTTGGTCTCAAGCTTGCCGCTCTAGCCACTGCACCACCACTCCCCCATGAGAAACTATGTTATAAAATTAAGAAGCTATACTCTCTATATACAGGACTTTCTTCTACTATGTAACAAAGATCACACCCACACAGGGTAAATATTGCTCCTTATAGCACTATCTGTAACAGACAGGGCTGTGCACTGGTCACTTGTAAAAGTGCTAAAAAATAAACCTTTAAACCGGTCTTGCTTTGAAAAGTGAAAAATAAAATGAAAAAAACATTTAAAGAATTTTAAAGGTTGTCCCTATATGTTTTTTCTCCCCCAGACTTAGTATAAGTGCTTAATTTTATATCAAGAGCAATGTACTTGGCAAATTCCTCAGTTATTTTTACCCTCGATGGGTTGTCTGGGGCTATTTTGTCTTGCCTGTCCAGTGCTTGCCGCAGAGTTGTTTGTATCACGCTGCCAGTAGCAGCAAAGTCCTCGGCCTCTTGACCCCTGTGTCATGTTTTGTCTCGCGCAGTGGAGGAGAGGTAATGACGTTACCTAGCACTAAAGTGGTGTCAGGTGCAAAAGATCCTTTTGACACCTGTATCAGATTACAGATTTGCAAAAACAAAACTATCCATATCCATCTGAAAATTGCCTTTTCCCTTACATTTTTACTCAAACTGATGATTTGATTTAGAGCTTTTCCAGTTAATCATTGAGTTGTCCAACATGTCTGAGCCAGGTTGTTGTAGTTCCTGTCATTTGGAAAATTGCAAAAATAAAATTACATTAAAAAAAATAAATGAATCATTATCGAAAACTAAATAAATATTCAGCATTTTGTTTTATTTATCAATTATTTATTATAATTATTACAGGTTGGCAGCCTATCACAGGGTTCTGGAGAGAGAGACCGGGGGCCTCATTTATAAACGCTGCGTACGCACAAAAGATTGTGTACGCCATGTTATACGCAAAGTTTGGGATCTATAAAAAACAAATTTAACAGGAAACTTTCACCCATGCGTACGCACAAAAACAGGAAAAGGAAAAAGGGTGACCTCAGAAGGAAACCCAGGGAATATTCTGAAATGCCACAAGTCATTTAAAGTAAATCAGATTATTCATTTTTCATATCACATATGATGACTTTACTTCATAAATAAATGTTTTTATATTGTACATGTTTAAAGATTTATTCATTCAGTAGTCTCCCAGGTGACAGTGAATGATCTCTGTCAGTCCCATTCATGAACCTGCAGACTGCAGAGGAGCAGCACTACAACCTGCGCCACAAAAAAAAACATGCCGTTATGGAGCGCACTATCGTGCACGTGAAGGGCAGGTGGCGCTGCCTTAATGCCACAGACACAAAGCGATTATATAAACCCCACACCGCACTGCCCCTTTACCTCACAGAGTTTATTGTTTTTTGATTATAAAAAAATCTGTTGTCTAAATGAGCTCAATTTTTCTTAACTCGTAAGAGCAGAGAGTAGTCACTTGAAAGTTTTTTCTTAACTTGTAAATGTACCTGAGTCGCCGATTGTTTCTGTGAGCAGCGTCAGTGTCCCCCTCTGCCTCTGCCACAGCACCACTCAGGACACAGAGCTCGCTGATCATTATTATTATTTATTTGTTTATTTTCCTCCTGTGCTGTGAGCTCTGATTGGCCCTTTCCATCACCCGTGGTACAAATGTTCCGCTCTGGAACAGCCCTAAAGCCCCTATTGTATATTAATTAGGGGCATTCCACTAACCATTTTTAGGCACGTGTGGGTGTGGCATGACGACCCCACAGGTGGCACCACATTTAGAGCGGATTGTGATTTATAAAGGGAAATTGGCGCAGGACATGCGTAAGCACGTTTTTATAAATCTGAACATTTTTGTGTACACGCCATTTCTTTGATTCTAGCATACACAATCTCTTCACACAAATCCTATGCATAGTTTTATAAATGAGACCCTTGGAGAGGTGACAAGCCATTGTGAAATTCTGCGGAGGATCAGTTATCTGGGGGTGCTACAGCAAGGCTGGAAGTTGCGTCCGTGTCTGGATGGCTTCAGCAGGGACAGACTGGCCATCGGGCATACCAGGCATTTATCCAGTGGGCCCACGTGCTATTTGGGCCAACAGTCAAAACACTTTTTTTAGAATTTATATATTGGTCTGACCCTGAAAAGGATAAGCGGTGGAAAATGAATGAATAAACATAGGGGGAGAGCAGAAAAACAAAAACACAGATCCTTACACTCAAATTCAATCAATCAAATTTTATTTGTATAGCCCATATTCACAAATTGCAATTTGCCTCATAGGGCTTTAACAAAGAGTACAGGGTGTGACATCCTCTGACCTACACCCTCAACAAGGGTGAGGAAAAACTGCCCCAAAAAAAACCCTTTTAACAGAGGAAAAAAAACCGCAGAAACCTCCAGGAGACACTCATGTGAGGGATCCCACTCCCAGGGATGGACAGACGTGCAATGGCACATTAACAACATGACTTATAATTATTAATTATACAAGTAGAA
>JAFBJQ010001712.1:378733-390480 GCA_016785345.1 Trinectes maculatus
GTGCTGAATCCAGGTCCTGCAGCTCCAGAGCATGTTCTATGATCAGCTGCCACCACAGTCGATGGTCCATAGAAGTGGCTGCACCTGGTACTGGAACAGTGGAGCACAAAGACTGCGGAGAAGAGGTTGAATTAGTAAAGTGCATTAATAAGACACAGATATCATGATATGATGTAGATGGAAGGAGGGAAAGCAGACAGAGGAAGAGAAGGATAAGGTCTAAATGTCCCCCGACAGTCTAGGCCTATGGCAGCTTAACTAAGAGCTGATCAAAGATGGACCTCGACCAGCCCTAACTATAAGCTTTGTCAAAAAGGAACGTTTTATGTGAATATTTTTATTGGGTTTTATAATACATACAGCACAAGAACATCCATGAACTCAAACACATCCAGAAACTCAAATGTATCGTGTGCACACCATAAAATCCAAAAGAAATAATAATAATAATAATAAAAATAAACATGATTAGAATGTCCAAAATATGTTAGCGTTAATGACAACAAGAAAAATAAACAGACATCCTGACACAAAGAAAAGCAATAATAGTAAAACTTCACAAATAAAGCAAATCAGCTACCCAGCTCCGTCTGTTTCTGAACCCCCGGCTGCATCTTACTGCTTCATGCAGAAAATTAGGAACATCACCTGCTTGTTGGATGTTAATCCAGTCTACATCCAGTGACAGACAGAGCACCCTCTATCTTCTGTGAAGTGATAATTCCCACACTTTGAGTGGATTAAAAGGACAAGACAAGAGTTTTAAATAAACTGCTGCGCTTTGCTGAAAGAAAACACACATTTGTTTTCTCTCCCTCTTTTTTTTTTTTTTTTAGTAAACTCATTCAACTAAGACTCTAGGTAATCCCACCCATCATCACACCACACACACACACACACACCCTTCCAGCCCCACCGCCATGCGTGCACTGCAAAAAGAGCTATTTTTTTACCCGCTGCTGCTCAGATGGGATAAGAGTTCGACCTGCACCAGCATGAGCCGCGTCTGTATCGCACCATCGCAGAGGGATAAAGGAGTTAGCGTGCCTCCATCGAGATGTGTCCTGTTCCACCTGGTGGAGATGAATGTTCTTTATCAGATAACACATCTCCAGCGTTGCATACTGCAGGCGTTTTACTGAAGCACTGTGTGAGTCCGTTTGGATGCAGCGCTCAAAGGATGGAGGAATCTTTTAACACACAATCACTATTTTTTTTGGGTTGTTTTTTTTTTAGGTTGCTCTTAGTGGTGAGTTCACATGGAGAGGTCAAAGGTGAGAGGGTAGCTGTGATGCCAGTAAGACAGTGTTTACACACAATAACCTGAAGTCACGAGCATGAGAAGAACCGGTTGTGAATTTCATCATCAAAGACAAAGCCTTTTTCAGAATCGAAAAAAAAAAAAAAATTTCCAACGCTCCAAAGCACCACCTGTGGAATCTCTGATATGAGCACAAATGTTGGGAAAGATGTATATCTGAGTGTGTAACAGTTGCATGTTTTCAGTTGCAGCAGTTCATAAATGTCTTTCTGGTGATGTGGACCAGACAAAAACAACGTCTCGTCTGTCAACACGCTGACAGACTTGTTCCACTGCTCTGCTGCATCATGTCTGGCTGTGTCTTTTGCCTGTAGGGTATTTGTAAGGTGTAACCTAAAATAAGGATAATAAGGATAATTAACTTTTCAATAACAATGAACTTTGGGCACAGTTTTTGTAGTATTTCAAAAGAAGACCCTCCCCCCCCAAAAAAAAAAAAACAGCTACTTTAAAAAAATGTGGTACATAGCCAGATGACAGTGACAGATTGATTATATCTAGTAAATGACTGTCCAATAGAGGTAGAATTTCTTTAAAGTGTTTTGTTGGGATGGGGTCTAGAATACAGGTTGTTGCTTTAGATGAGGAAATTATTGTTTTTACCTGACTATGGTCAGTTTGGGTAAAGCAGTCTATGTGTGCTGAGCCTGCTGTTTCTGTTTGTACGGATAAGTCACTATTTAGTATAGTTTGGGAGTGGTGTATTTTCTCCCTAATAGTTATAATTTTATCATTAAAGAAATGTATAAAATCATCACTCGTAAGGGAGTGTGGAATGCTCTGATCAATAGAGCTGTGGCTTCCAGTCAGCCTGGCTACAGTGCTGAAAAGAAACCTTGGATTATGTTTGTTGTCTTCAATTAACGATGAGTAATAGGCAGCTCTGGCATTGCGGAGTGCCTTCTTATAAGCTTTAAAACTGTTTTTCCAGGCTATGTAGGTCTCATCATGGTTGGTGGAGCGCCACTTTCTTTCTAATTTTCTTGACACCTGTTTTAGCTTGTGAGTGTCAGAATTATACAATGATAATTTTTTTTATGTTGAAGATTGGTATTAAGTGATTTGTTTATCACACTTCCCTGTGCATTACAAAGTCATTTGTTTAGATTGTCGAACACAATGGATTTTCACAGGTTTCCATTATGTAAATGAAGATGTAAGTCAAGTGTTATGTTTTGTGTGGCAGGCTCAGGTGAGGGAGCGGCTTGAATGTGTTTACCTGCTGTGCCTTTAGCAGCCAGGTACAGTTGGCTGGGGGCCAAGATTCCTGCAACACTGAGTCACATGGGCTGATCATTATCTCCCGCAAACACACACGTACATACACATGCACAACACACACACAGAGCAGGAATCGGTGTATTGTATTATTGCACAAGCCCTTCCCCCTCCTGCTGCTCTCTGTTTCTCCCTCTCTCTTCTCTGTGCTCTCTCTCTCTCTCTACACCATTGCCGTCGTTCGTTTGCTCTCTTTGTCTGGCTTTCACACCCACATACACACACAGACACATAATTAGTCTGTGGCAGAGAGATAGGTGGCGCAGAGCTGCACAGTGGAAATATGAGGTAGGAAATGCTGAATTTTTTATGCCGTATTCTATTATTTAGTCTCAATCTCTGTGCTACCCTCCTCCCTCCCATTTGTACAGCTGAATCCATGTGTGTGTGTGATAGAGAGAGAGAGAGGGAGGGAGAAGGAGAGAGACAGAGAGCGAGAGAGCGAGAGGGGCAGGGAGAGCTTTACCACTGCTGATTACAGGGACCCTCAGACCATAATGGAGACGTCTTCTCAGATGCTGTCACTGAGGGAGTATAAGTAGAGGAGAGCAACTCTAAACCATCCTCTGTCCTTTTTCCTTCAGGGTGAATGAACAGGCTCACGTTAATCATCATTCATTGATGTTTCTTTTACACAATAATTGCTCTTCTGTTTCTCGGAATCTTCCTTGGCTGTTTTTATTGTCCAGTTTTTCCCTTTCACAGATGAGAAAGAGGACTCCGTGTTGGGGAGTTTACCGCTGCTTAGTTTCCGGATCAAAGCAGTGGAGCCATCAGATAACATTACCCGCAAGTTTGCCTTTAAGGTTAGTAAATTCCTGCAGGAGGGAACAAAGATGCTGGGAGTTTTGTGTGTACTTGTGTTTCATGCACAGGTATTGGAAACATACACTAGTACACAAGACTTTCACTGTACATGACATACGTTGCATATTAGTGGGAAACAGTTGCTTCTTTAGTAGGCTACTTTTAAAGAAATTTTAATGATGCATTAACATATATACAAAAAAATATATAAAACAGCATATCAGTGAAAAAGAAATGTTCCAAAGCAGGAGCAATGAAATGCGGTTGGCAGAGGTTTCCTGGGTGACTGCACTTCTCACATAACTACTGCTCTGACCTTTGAAGAATTCTTGCAGCAAAGGCAGGATTTATAGATGTTTCAACTTGTTCCTTTTTACATCACTGTAGCTTAGTGTGGGGTGTTGGTTTGGCTCTGGTAGACTGATAGAAGCTGACTGGCTGCATGGCTGAGTTACATAATCTTATTTATGACTGTTGAGGACCCATGTGAGGACTGGAGCTTCTTAGGCTCATCAAAGTGAAGGGTTGATGTTTTTTTCTAATTAAGGAGGCCACCTTGAATTGGGACTTCTACTAGTATGGGTTTGTTTCATGTTTTGCTATTTATATTGTGTATAATGTGATGCTAATGTCATAGGATGTGTTCTAACTTTGTTAATTCCTTCTCTATGCCCTCCCCACGCAATTTTGGAAACCAAGTACCCAGCACAACAAAAAACAAAATGAACATTATCAAAGTTTTAACGCATTAGGGTGTTAAAATCATGGGTACATTTATCTTGACAGGGATCCTCTGTACACTTATTTGTACCATTTAAAGTGTCCACCATGGAAAGGACCATGTCTCAATTTAAAATCATTATCATAATGTTAAAAGATTAATATGTATCCTTTTATTCTCCAGACACAGTAGGACCTTGAAGTACATTTGCACTGGTAATAAAACTGTGCCAGAACTGTTTTGGTTGGAGGCAGTGACGACTAAAGACCATAAAATAGATGAATTGTATTATTGCCGGACAAGGCTGTCTCCTCAGTTGCTGATGATTTACATCAGTAGCACAGACACTGGGGATAAACAGAGCTCCAGAAGCAGAAGCAGTGCAAAAGCTACCTCACACAGCGTTCCAGAAGAAGGAAAGTTTGCTTTGCTTTCCGTTGAGCATCTGTATGAAACACACAGTAACAGCTCTGTCTGCACGTCCAACCACAGCTTCTTTATTCTTGTGAAATCTCTGACTCTCTGCATGGCCATGCTCTCACTGCAATCACTGTTTATCAGTACCATTTCATCTCTTTCCAGAACATTTAGTCCGATCTTTTGTGAAAGCTCGAGTGCAAAGTCCAATGCATGTACCACACACTGATACATAGGTTTGCTACACACACACTTGCAGAAAAGACAAACTGAGCAAATACATTCTGTGGTGGCTTTGACAGCTTGCCAAGGGTTAGGGTGCTGTTGGTTTTGTAAATGTTACGTGTGGACACACAGTACTGATTACTGTCCAGTATGACGACATACGAGGGCAAATAATGCCACCCTCAATTTTTAATATAATATACCATACAGATAATGATATCAATATTAAATTTGATTGTATATACTTTGTGGAGTTGTTAAAACTGCAGCAGTGCTTTATGATAAAAAACATACAAATGTAGCTTAGGTAAAGGATTAAGTATACAATAAAGCCTAAAGCTATAATTATGATATGAAAAAGACAAAATATTGTAAAACGTAAGTAAATGTCATGAAAGAAGGAAAACATAAAACACTATCAATCAAATTTAGTGTGAAGAAGTGATTTGAAAGTGAACAGTGACTGTGGCAGAGACACTAACAGGCTTCATGTTCAACATTATCTTCTGCAAGAAAATGTTTAGTTAAAGTAGTTTTGAACTTTTAATAGATCCAAGTTAGTTCTTTCATTCACCGCTTCACCGCTTTACACCCAGCTGAAGCACAGACAGATTCATTTTCACCTCCTACTCTCAACCTAACAAAAGAGCTCATAAGCAGTATAACCAAAATGATCAAAATGTGTGTGTGTGTGTGTGTGTGTGTGTGTGTGTGTGTGTGTGTGTGTGTGTGTGTGTGTGTGTGTGTGTGTGTGCGTGCGTGCGCGCGCGCTTATATTTCAGGACACTGTCACTAACTACAGAGCATCAAGGACTGTGTCTAAAGTTTTTTTTTCAGTTATTCTTTTTTTTTTTTTTGCCAGTGCTGAACTTTGCCCTCTCAGTTCACGATGGTGCCTTATATCTGAAATAGTTGTGACTTTATCTTTGAGGCTGATACCTCATTAGGTTGCCAGGCTGTTTTCACCTGTTGTGTGTTGCTTTATTTATTGATAATTAATGATCCATAGAGAGAATTTTTTCCGGTTGCGTTTGCCTCTGTGATTTGTTTGAGTTGGGTTGTTAGTAGATGTAGAATCATGCTGCTCCAGAGGCTCTTTTCCATTTCGGGTCTCTTTAGGTTGACTGAATCAGGGTCATATCAAGTCATTTATTTGTTAATTCAATAATTTACTTACTGATTTATTTTAAACCTTCTCATTAATAGATATGCTGCTCGATGGGGACATTTATACATTTATACATGTAGGCATGACACTTTATACTGTGATTCTTCCTTATTTAATTTCAGTTTGAACCTCACATGTCGAAATGTGTGTGGAGAATGGGTAAATGATACGTGCAGCTCATTTACACAATCTGATATACAGTACATCATAGTCTGATATACATCACTATGTGTCCTTTTTGGATGTCATGTCTTAATCCTATTGTTGTCATAATGTTGTTATAATTTACATTCTATTATCTAATCAATGACAATCTAAAAATGATGCCACAGCATTTACCTGTATATACACATAGGCAGAAAAATGTGATCTGTCTTCTTCTTCTCCTTTTTAATGACAGTTTATGGGTTGAAACATACGTTAGGATTAATATGTAGTACAGGGGGAACTCTAGGTACATTACTGTTAAAATGCATTATACATTACACATATATGTGAATTATACATTATACAATCATCAGAACTGTAATTTATCAGTGGTGTAAGCCTCAGTCACATGTCAAATATGATGCAGCGGCATTTCACTCAGTGTCACTTGAGATTTGTTTGAGATTTGCAAGAAATGGTAGAAAATCAATAAATGAATCAGTCAAGTGTGACATGAATTTTTATGATTTGTTTAACTTAATAGCGTGTTAAAGCAGAGTGTGTGTCTTTCTTAGCTGGCTACCTCGTGTTGTCTTTCACTGGCCTGGTGCCCTTAGGGTGTTGTTTAGGTGGGGCTCTTTGTAGTCCCACTGTGCTTTCTTCAAAGCAGTCTGGTTATTCCTGTCCAACCTCTTCTCTGTTTTTACAACAAGACCTGCAACCACGTCCCCGATGCTATAGAGCAGGGATGTCAAAGTCAAACACACCGAGGGCCAAAAAAACAAATTTGCTATAAGCCGAGGGCCGGACTGGTTCAGTGTTTATTAAAACATATTGAAATGATTGCACATAGCCTATTGAACCAAGACCTAACACAGTGTATATTATTTAATGATTAAATGAATAAGGCAATATTTTGTTATGGCTCTGTCAGTAACTTCAAGGAAAAACATTTTCATCAGCCAAACAGCAAAAAATGTAATTGTTTTTAAAAACAAAATATGCTTCTTAATATCAAGATAAATTTATAAATAAAAGTGCATGCATTATAAACTGAAAATGTATTATTGTGCTGCTCTATGATCCTACCGATCACTGCTTTCAAATAGTAAAATAAAAAAATAAATCAAATCAGTTGTATTCTTTCTCATGGCTCTTATCTGCAATTTTCCCTGAGTCCATTCAACTGAAAAATAAATATAAATTAAAAAAAAATACAAAATCTTACCTCCGTAAACATGTACTCTGCCTCCCACCTGGCTTGAAACCCCCTGTTCTCAGCGTGCACCTAACGTTTAGCCATTTTTGAGGGGGGGGGGGATCAGAAAGTTGATCTCTGCTCTGACTGTTGATGAATAATGAAGCCGCTTGTGCGCACTGCAGTGACTTCGCGGGCTACCGTTGCATTGTGGGAAATGTATTGTTGGTGCGTGCAAAACACCAGCGGGTGGCTCTGACCTGCGGGCCGGTTCTAATAGTAATTAATTATCATCCAGGGGGCCATAGATAATCAATCCTTGACTTTGACATATGTGCTATAGGGGCCTGTAACGACGGTGCGCGGCGGTTACCAGAGGACCACAGGACTCTTGTATGAGTGGGAATAATTGATTGGTTCATACATGAAATCATACAAGGACCAACCAATTTGTTTGTGTGGCAGGTGAGCACCTTGTCACAGTGGGGCTGTGAAGGATGGCTCACAAAGCTCACCTGCAACACAATAATGTGTTTTCATTTCATTTTCATTTTCATTAACATAACATTGTTAACAACAATCCACGTTGATCAAAGAGCAGGAAAAAAAAAGCCAAATATAACCCAGTCATTTTATGGTTATTGAATATGAGATAGTGTGGAACCAACTCACCTGTCTCTTCCTCTTCAGGCAAAGAGGAGAAGAGAATGCAGGGGTGTTTTAGCTTGTGTTTGGGTTGCAAATATTTATTTCGGTGTATGATTAATAGTTTGTGTATATTTATTTGTGATATGTGTATAGTTTGGTTAAGGGTTGTGTAAATATTAATGTTAAATAATAATAGGTGGTGTTTTTAGAGTTTCCTAGCTCACTAAAACTATTATCCTGTTCTATCTTGAGTTGAATTAATCTGTTGTGACTTATCCTAAAATTAGCTTGAAGTGTTTAGGGTTACTTTAATTCCTTGTTCATATGTTCACTCTGAGGTTTATGCATGGATGGTTAATTAAAATATCTATTATCTCTACAATTCAAAATGGCAAAGTCAAATAATGGCAAGTCTAAATAAAAGCCATGACAGCACGTTGCTATTATGAGGGCCATGTATGTCTTTGCGTGATCTTCATTGTGTTTATGATTTATTCTAGGGATGGATTGCACAAATGCATTTTTGATGGTGGATGAGCAATTTGTAATGATGGCTGGAGATGAGGCAAGAATGGACCACATAGTAGCACACTCTTCAAGCACAAATGCTACATGTATTGTAGCTGCTAGTTCAATATGATGATGAGAGATTAGTGACAAGGTCGTGACAACGGAAAGTTGTTCCTCCACACCTCAGTACATTCTTAGTACATTCTTAGTGAATCCAGGATTGCATTGGTTGAGTGATGAATATATGCAAATTTGGCACTTTTAGCTGATGTACATTAATTAATTAAATAAATATTATTGAAGTGTTTTCCACAGACTTGATGTTCTTTGTGTGTTCTATTACATTCATTGTTTATTTATTTAATGACCCTCTGCAGGTTCTTTCTTTCTGCCACAGTGCAGCTGGCATGCCAGACAAGCTAGACCTATTTCACTGTCAATGTCACACAGTCATGTGTCTTCACAGAAGCTAGCCAGCATATCACAGGGCCAAAATATATAAACAAGCATTCATGGTTAATTTAGGGGATGTATCCTAGGGGAGTAGGTTAATTGTGAGCAACTGAGAGAGAGAGTGTAGCTAGTAAATGATTATGTGGATTTTGGTGTCATTCCATTATTTGAAACCACACCACTAGACTGAAGTCCATGCTGACAGAGATAAACAGGGTGACAGTCCAACACAGGTTCCAACCTTTTTAAAAAGGCCTAGTATACTCATCAACTTTTTTTCAGACCTGTCTAAATCTAGATTAGTTTGGTGCTCACTCATTGGTATTTGTGGGTCTGACCTTGAAGTCGGATTTTATGACAGAGTATCTTACTCTTAAATTAAATTGTAAACACTCTTATTCAGCTAACTGAGTTGCTTGTATACATTTCAGAGATCGCTGTGTCAAAGGAGAGTTGTTTTTAATCAGTAGCAGTCACTGAGTTGTCAAGACCTGTTGTACCTGTAGCAAGTACTAGCTGACTTTGTAAAGGCGTGGCTACAGCTGGAGACATGCATTACTTGGTCTCAGAACATTTAGATTTACTGCAAAAGAAATGCTCTTGTCCCATAGACTTGCTTGTACCACACAATAGTATACACAGAACCAAGTACCAATCTTAAATTGTATATTTTAAATATTTGTAGGTCTAACAACTGGCAACACAACAGGCAGAGTAAAAGGGTTATGCATATGAGTGGGTATGTTTGATGTGTGTGTGTGTGTGTGTGTGTGCAGTGGAGTTTAACCTCACCCCTCCTGTCAGTGAACAGTTCAGTAACTGACCATAAAAAGATCATTTCTCAGGGGCTTTTGTGCTGCTTTCTATCATTCTATCATTTCTATCATTCCCTGTATTCATGTTCATGACATTTGAGTCCTCCGTCTTAGCCTTCCTGAATGGAATATTGGGAAATACTTCAGGTGCAAAGAGTGTTTTGCAATAAAATGAATCAGGACAGATGCAATTCATTAGTACTTATGAAAGTGACAACAATATAAGATTCTAATCTTTGTTTCAGATACCTTAAAAATAAGATTAAATAAAAATAATCATGTGAATGAGGTTAATTAACATAATCTGGAACTGAATACACATTTTGAGTCAAAACATACAGTTTTACAAATGCTTTGATTACATTGTTATTCAGCCTTTTTATAATTATGTTCAACCTTTTGCAACAGTTAGTTAAGGTTACACTTAGGGAGACTTAAAGTTTGTCACTGTGTGTGCTTGCTGTGTCAATAATGTGACAGTGAAACTAAAATCTCTCAGTAAACTCAAACAAAGGCCTTTGTTGGGAACACCCAAACACGTAGTCGTATCCATGTCGCTGTCTCACTGTGAAGGAAGGGCTTCAGCCTGCCAAAAACTCTGCCTGTGAACAGAAAACCAGTGGTGTTTACGATTCCTTTTCGCAAATGAACTGTGAAAATGTACATGTGTATTTGTCTGTAACCTAGTTTTGATTTTGGCCTTTATTTAATAAGTTTTTCTTTTGTGTATTTCTTGGGTATTTGAGGTGCTTTTTGTCCTTGGTTACTTCATTGCCTTCATTGTCCTGTTTGTCCCTGTATGGTGACAGTGTCTCCCTGTGGTATCTGTCAGGTTGTCTGTGGTGGCATGTCAGTCTATTCTGTTATGTGTTGCTCAGCCTCTTTCCAGCACTTCTCTTGATCCTTTTCTATTCAGCTGGGTATTTTCAGGAGCAGGAGGCCTTGCTGAGTACATACATGTGACATTTGTGTCGATAGTAAGAAAGATGTCTGAGAAATGGCAGTTTTAAATATGACCTGCATGCGTCTCAGAGGCTGAGGTCAGAGACCAGATTTAACATGGGAGTGAATGAGTGCGAAGCTACTGCAATTGACCTTTTGCATGCAATCAATGTCCCCTGATGAAGACAATGCTATGTTATACAGGAAATATACAAAAAACAATTTGGTGAAGATGGAGAGGATGGTGAATTTTATGTTACAATGACAGAGTTAACATCATGCGTTTGACTTTATAACCAGTTGTGTTAGTAATGCTGCCTGTGTGTTTTGTTTCTCTTTGCAGGTGTGGTTGGAGGAGACAGATGGTGATAATGGGATGTTAAAGGACTCCACTGTGTTTTGCATGCAGGTGGAGCACACTGGGACCAGGACATACTATTTCAGCACAGACAGCCATGAAGAGCAAGAGGAATGGATCACAGCCATGACTGAGGCTGCAGAAGTCAATGTTCCGCTAACACAGAGGTGCTGTTCTCATACATGTAAACAGCCATACAACACACTGAGGACACACCACTATACATTATTCCCCATTACAGTGAACCCTCATTTATCGCGGGGGTTACGTTCCAAAAAGAACCCATGATAGGCGAAATCCGCGAAGTAGTCAGCTTTATTTTTTAAAATTATTATACAGTACTATAGAACGAAACCAAAAATCAAAATCTGTTTCAGGCCCAAGCATTTGTTTAAGAAATAACAATAGAAGCATTTTCTAACAAATAACTATGACAGTTTTTAGAAATACCATAAAATAATCATTTTAATAATCAACCTACGCGGTTGGACACATTGTGACTGACGCGTATTTCACAGTTCCTCTGACTGTGCCTCTTCGTGCTGACTCAGCTCCGCTGTAGCGTCTTTTTCTACTGAAGGCCGTGGTGCATGTGTTTTTGTCGGTGCAGAACGTTTCGTCGACATTGTGGGTTTTGTCTCGGAGACAATATGCAAACGTGTAAATTTGCCAAGCCGAACGCATTCTGTACTGGACAGAGACGAGGCACGGAGGAGATTGATTGACATTGGCCTACAGT
>JAFBJQ010001712.1:391089-405790 GCA_016785345.1 Trinectes maculatus
AATAATCAACCTACGCGGTTGGACACATTGTGACTGACGCGTATTTCACAGTTCCTCTGACTGTGCCTCTTCGTGCTGACTCAGCTCCGCTGTAGCGTCTTTTTCTACTGAAGGCCGTGGTGCATGTGTTTTTGTCGGTGCAGAACGTTTTGTCGACATTGTGGGTTTTGTCTCGGAGACAATATGCAAACATGTAAATTTGCCAAGCCGAACGCATTCTGTACTGGACAGAGACGAGCCACGGAGGAGATTGATTGACATTGGCCTACAGTCCCTTAGCCAATCAGGACACCGAACACAATGCGCGTTCATATACTGTAAAAAAACAAAGCGTAACAAACTGCACTAAAAAAATCCGTGAAACAGCAAAGCCGCAAAAGGTGAAGCGCATTAAAGCGAGGGTTCACTGTATTCTCCTCATTACAGTATATACTGTATATATGCTCAGAACCTTAACATACAGAAACACTGCACAGGACGCAGCATAACCTGCTACTTGTCCCTCGTGTTTTCTTTTGAACTCACACAGATAAATGAAATAACAATGCAGTCTGTCTCTCCTCATAAATCTTTTCCTTTTAAATCCTCAGAACAATCCTAACAGACAACACAGCTAACCTCAACCAAAATATGGTTACCAAGACATCTGACCCAGAGCAGCAGCCACACTCACAAGAACATAGTGAAACTGACAGTAACCTGGCCAATCAGCCTAATATCAACGGGGCCAAGAGCCTTGAACCACCTCTGCCTTCTACCCCTTGCTCTGACGAACAGTGTAAGAATGATGAAAGGAGAGAAAAAGGTGGGGGAGAAGGTGAAGATGAAGGAGGAGGAAATGGTCCTAATCATGGCTCTCACAATTACCATCCAAATGGAGTAGGCAACTATGCTCCCCCCAGCCTTATGCCCCACAGTAGCAATAGCAAACAGCATTCATCGAGGAGTCACAGTGGACTTCATGCCACACAGGGGCGCTCAGAAGGGAATAGGACTCCATTGCATGACTCCATGGATCCACAAGAGAATGTAGAGCTGAGGAGGGGCTTTGTACCCAGGACAGCTCCAGAGAGGGTGGCACAGAGAAAGAGTTCTATGGCCCAGCTGCAGCAGTGGGTCAACCAGCGGCGGGGAGTGACCTCCCAGGATGACATCAACAGGTAGTTCAATTAAAACACACAATACTGTCAAAGATGATCTTGGCTTGGTATTGCAAGTTCCAGATCACTATTACCTTATTGAGATCCAGAGCAAAAAAAAAGTCAATTACCAAAGCCCAATCTCCATGCTACACCCTCAACAACTGTAAGAAAAAGAACCCCTTTACATTGACAGAAAATGCAAAAAACCCAAAAGATGCTGCATGTACAGAAAACATCAGAGAGAGAGAGAGAAAGAGAGAGAGCAAGAAGGCAGAGTGATTAAGCATTCTAAGACTAGTTGCTGTGGTTTTGCAACAGTTGCAATGTTGCCAAACCATTAGTGATAAAGTAATAGTAATAATGCTTACTAACTAACTAACTAACAACAAAGACTGCTACTAATGAGAAGAATATTAGGACTAAGAATGACAATGTGAATAAGTTAACTTTTTTGTTGAGCTGCAACTCTTCCAACTCTTGCAACTTGGAAGTCAGAGATGCATTGTAACTATACAGTCATATTCCATGATCAGCTGTCACCACAGTCTGCAAAGCCAGAGCAGGGAAGAAGTTGAGTTAGTAACAACTTAATGTATAATGTATAATATATTAATGAGACCTATGGTGGCAAAAGTTTTCAATTCTTCAAAATAGCAAAAGTGTCTGCCTTTATAATTGAAGCTGGGAAATGAATCCACAGCAGAGGTTAACAGCTGAAGTTTTGGCACCTATTCTGCTTTTGTACATTTTAGAGGTAATATGGAAGCAAACCACAAAACTATGACTCTTTGAGGCCATCACTGCCATATCATTAAGGGCTTTAAAGATGAAGATGAGAACTGTAAATTATATTCTAAATTTCACAGGGAGCCAGTGCAACTACAGGGCCCGTTAAGGGACATGGAAAGAAAAAAAAAAACGAACTTTAAAAAAAAAAAGATATACTTTTGTGAAATCTCGCAAACACAACAATGGAGAGCATGGCTCATGGAGTTTTATTTTGAGATTGGCCTCAAATACAAAGTCATTGCCTGTAAACACAGTTTTCATATAAGTAAGAGACTTGGGTAAAGATAGAAATATATTCACAGATTCGGACTTTCCACTCAATAGCTCTGAAACGCAAAGGTGTAAAATGACAGTTGACAGCTCAAAAGAATCCATGTCCAGGTAGCGGACAAACTACAGTCGTGGTTTCAACCCAGTGTTCACTTTGCCGTGCTCAGGGGTATTTACCTGCAACCTCATGTTCCCAAACTTGGTGATAGCTCGGGTATGGGATGGTGGCGCATCACCCAATTCTTTGGTTGAGCTGGGATTCGAACCGGCGACCTTGGGGTCCAAAGCCTGATTCGCTAGCCTCTTTGCCACCACTTCCCCCGTCTTTATATTTGAGGCCAATCTCAAAATAAAACTCTTTGAACCTCTCTCGCGAAAGTATATCTTTTTTTTAAGCTTCGATTTATTTTCTTTCCATGTCCCTTAAGGTGATCTGAATTTTACGTAATGAACTCGCACAAAATTGTTCAAGTTGGTGAAGTGAAGCTGGTGAAAATATACTGTACATATGTGTGTGTGTGTGTGTGTGTGTGTGTGTGTGTGTGTGTGTGTGTGTGTGTGTGTGGAATGTGAAACTGTGACTGTCCACCTCTGACAGGATATATGAGATAGGATATGTCTGATTTTTGCTATGCTACATACATGAAAAAAGGCAGAACTTGAAATTTGTTTCTTATGAGAATAAGATAGATAAGTCTGGGTCAAAAATAACCTCTGGACTCTGATTGCTTTCACTGAAGGAAATGGTTATGCCATCCAGAGTAGCTATATCATTAGATAATGCATCTCTGAGATGTCTCTGTTTTAACCAGTGTAAATCTAGTGACAAATACAGAACTAACACCCATATTCAACCTATTCATATATCTTCATTATGTACAATATCTTGGTAAACCTTATTTTGATTAGGGAAATAAAGATGATCTTTTCCTGTCCTTTTAGCCCATCTCGTTACTTTCCAGTGAACAGAGGAATTTCAGCAGACTACTGTGGCTACCCTGGTGTACCCCAGTATGTGGAGGAGTACCCTCTGTACACACTGGGGGTTCGACCTGACAGCATCTGTTCTGCGTCTGCTGTGGGGGGATATGACCGACACTGGAAGGTTGAGGAGAAGCGTCACTCGCTGAGGGATGGACCGCATCAGCTCTATGGACAACCAATGCCCAGAGACCATATGGGGTCACAGTATTATGGTGGAATGGAAATGTCTATGAGGCGCTTGTCCATCCAGCCACGCTCTAGATCTGTGCCCAGATCGCCATCTTCGTCATCAGTGGGGCCATACTCACCAGTGCCACCCAACTTTGCCTCGCCAGCTCGTTCACTATCGGCCCGTTTCGATCGGTTTCCAGGGAGGATGAGGGATGATGTGATCTATGCTGATCCATCCATTTATGGCTTGAGGAGATCGCTCAGCTCACCAAAGGTGAGTTATTGTTTGGACATAACCTTTAACCTCATCAGGACAGTTTGTCTTATTATACCCAGACAACAAATTAGCTTACATTACATAGTTTGATATTTCTTCTAAATCACTCAGTCAGACATTGTAGACAAGATCATGTCCAATGATTTCCCATATTATTTTTTTGTGAATAAAAGTAGTACGAAACTTGAAAATTGAAAAATGTCATTCTGACAGGATCAGCACAGATTAAACTTGTAAATGCTTGAAGACTGTGAACCCTAATTTTTACAAAATTAATTTTCCAATATTCAGCACAAAGCAATAAATAGTTTTTTGTTTTCATCCACTTTAACTTGTCCGATTATGATAATCACATTTGAAAACAGTAATTATATGATAATATAATAAATTATAAATGATAATATCAAGTAAATAATTCCATGCCACCAGTTTCGTTCCATCTTGTTTCAGGTATTTCAGGTATTCAGGTACCAGGTGCAACTTTCTTTTTCTCAGTCTCACTCACCCTTCCTCCCTCTAACTTTTCCTCTAGTTGTTTATTCACTTGGTGTTAGAACCAAAAGTTTTGATTACAGTGGTGAATAACATAGACAGACTGACATCTGTCATCATGGGCAGTCTCTGACCTCCTCCACTGTTTTTGTAGTGGACACCTACATCTAACCAAAAAATTTTGTGCCACAAATATTGCTTAAAGATGCAGAGATGCTGACATGCATGAATGTGAAGTGAATCAAGTTTGATATTTTATATATATTGAAAACTACTACTGCAGTGTAGTGTCACATTTCATGATATTTAAATCATAATTTCAAACTTATGTGCACACACACACACACACACACACACACACACACACACACACACACACACACACATATATATATATATATATATATATATATATATATATATATAATTTTTAGATGGTAGAAATGGTACATTATTTTTTGGTTTATATTTATTTAGCATTTAAAATCAGTATTGTTCTGGAGAGTACTTAATGGCACTTTAACTGTAGGTCTGTCTGTTTTTGGCCAGGGATATTTTTCTTTTCACACATTTCACACATTTTCAATGGCCAGGGTTTCCATCTTTGGGAATGTACTTGAAATTGCACCTTTAATGTTAAACAAACTTTTTCAAGACATTAAAAAAGCTTAAGTTTAATTAAAGTTCTATGAAAGCTTGAATATAGCCATCATTATGATTTATAGTGCCATTATCAGACTGATGCAAAATAAACAATATTTTGTTGTTTAAATCTATGTATCTGCGATTAATTAATTACAAAGCCTCTAATTAATTTAGATTATTTTTTTAATGGAGTTCCACCCCTAGTTATTATTTTAAAAAAATCTGATATTGTTATAGCCCTTTCTGTAACTATATTCACCTTACTCCATCCTAACATCTTGGATTCACTGTAATATAGCCATCATTATGATTTATAGTGCCATTATCAGACTGATGCAAAATAAACAATATTTTGTTGTTTAAATCTATGTATCTGTGTATCATTTGATTGAGTCAGATACCAAAATCCATTTAAATTGAAAAAGGGTGCTTCTTGTGGCAAATATTGTTATGCGATAAAAAAGTGATTAATTGCGATTAATTAATTACAAAGCCTCTAATTAATTTAGATTATTTTTTTTAATGGAGTTCCACCCCTAGTTATTATTTTAAAAAAATCTGATATTGTTATAGCCCTTTCTGTAACTATATTCACCTTACTCCATCCTAACATCTTGGATTCACTGTTATCTCCCCTTTCCGTCCCACCTTCCTTCAGTATGACTACCCTGGCGATAGGAGGTCCATAGGCCAAGGATTATACCACTGTAACTACCCCGTATCTCCTTCGATCCATAATAAAATGGTATGTGCCACTAATGTTCTCTAGTATAAATCTGAATATGTAGCCCAAACTAAAATGTAGATCATGTCTCCTATTTTCCTATTGTGTGCCCAGCATTTCCCAACCACACTGTCTTTGCCTGGTCATGTAATGTAAATGTTTCTGTTTTTTAATGTGTGCCTCTAGCTAATCTGTTTAATTGAAGCGTGATATTTTCATTTAAATGTGTAAAACTTTTTTGCCTGTTATTATTGCCTTATGGTACAAACACACAAAGAATAAAACCTGGGATATGTGGATCTACCTTTTGGATCCGTTGTTGCTCTGGGATGGAAGAACATATTTGCTGGCTGAATTTGTAGGAGCGTAGTTATGTGTTGCAAGACAGCCTCTAATACAGCCCCTGAATTGAGACATGGCTTTAGTGGAGTGTTATGTGACGTTTTGTCGCTGAAGCAAGCTGTGTTGTTTTTTTTTTTCCAGCATCTGTCCAGCGTAATCTCTGGTGTTCTAACCTTATACACCTCACTCTTTTTCTTCCTAACATGCTACTTGGACAACTCTCCTCTCAAATATAATCATGAGTATATTCAGAAGTATTATAGTAGGCAGCCAGACTTACTAGAATTTTGATTGTTTCTCCTTTGCCCAAGAGGCTTTCTCTGACTTCTAACGGAATTACTGGGAAACAAGTCAGGGCCCTGCTTTTCCTTACAGAGGTTAGCCACAGAGACACAGAGATCTACCAATGGTGATTTGACATAACATGACTTAACAAGCGCTGTAGGCCTCCGGTTTAGCTGCTGTGCTGTACTTTGCTGCTGTCCTGTCTGAAAGTGTTTTGTCTGTGCATATATCTATGTGATTTCCATGTGTGTTACTACTGCTGCTTGGCTCAGGAGGACATTTTAGACCTCCAGCTACAGCGCAACTTGGATTACCTAGACCAACAGGTAGAGATATGCATGCAACATTGTTTGCCATTACATGTTTCACACAGCGGTTCCCATTTAGCATTAACACCAAAAGCCCTTATGTTTGCCTCACTCTTTATTTTCTCATATTTTTTCCTTCTTGTTTTGTCGTCTTCTTCTTTGTTTTGTTTGTCCTACAAAACTTTGCTACCCTGTGTTGATCTTTGCTACCCTGTGTTGTTAAAGCTTACCCTAACACAGATCCATTGTTGTTCCAACTAACTACTACTACAACTAACAACAACAACAACAACAGCAATGTTATTATTATTGTTGTTAACAGCAATTAATAATAACAATGCTGATGAGGATGAGAATAATAATAACTATAACAATATACTCCACATCACAGAATATGACCAGGGCTAAAAAAAAATGGTATAATAAAAACAAAACAGGCCAAAAATTGCAAACTGAAAGGCAAAGCATATGCAGGCCTGCTTGGCGAGATGTATATTGATTCAAATTTCAGTTTTCACTGGTAAATAGTTTTGGATGACATATCATAGTTCCTATTAAAAGAAATCTAAAACACATTTCCGTTTTTGTTAGAACTGTTATGACGAGTTGAGAACTTTCAGGGCCTTCTACGCCTTCAGAGAAAGCATGAAAAATACAAAAAAACTGACCAAAGAATAGGAGTAATAAATTAAAAATATATATATTATTTTTTTATTTCTCATCAATGAATTAATTTAATATAATACATTTTATCTCATCTATGTTTTAAAGTTAAGTTTACTGTCAAGCTCACATCAGCATTGATTGATTGATGATTAGGATTTTAATAACATCCTAATCATCTGCCATCTCCTACAAAAAATGTTAAACTCAGAATGAAGAACGGAATTTGAAAAATGTACTTTTACCTTCGCGTCATTGGAGCAGGCGGTGTCAGTTTGATTGATGCTAATGTATCTGTTTTATCTGTTTAACAGGTCCCTCCTTTCCATGATGTTTACAGCAGAGAGTTACACCCCACACTGAAACTCAATGAGATTGAAACAAGTGTAAGGCACCTAAAACTGCCAATATGCATTTTACAGTGTGCAATTACATTTTAGATGACAATATTTTTGTTAATTAATTAAATTAAGTTAAATAAGAGATTAACTTTTAAACAGACAGTCAAACATCACCCCAGTGCATTACTCAATACCTGTGAAAATTAAGAATTACTGTCCCATGTGACAGTATATGCTACATGCATTCAATTTTTGGAAAACTCGTGGGCTGCATTGTAGTATCAACAGATAAAAACAATGGCACAGTCACCTGCATTTGCATCCGGATTGGATAATGATAATATTTTAACTTTTAACTGATAAAATATTTTTTTCAATTCAAATTTCTCATTATTATCTGTCCAATCAAGGAATTCCTGCTTCCACTTTTCACAAATGCTTTTTCTTGTTTACTGTGTGTTAGTATGTGCAGGGACAACTTCTAATCCAAAGTATTGGAAAATTGTGAGGAGTTTTGTAGTAGTATGGATGCACCAATAGGTGTTAATAACTTTAAGTGTCTTTAAGTTTCTTTAACATACTGTATGTTTGGTAACTTGTTTTTGTCCTATCTAACACAGAAACTCTTGGGCCGACTGTGTGAGCAGAATCAAATTTTGAAAGACCATGTAGCTGTTGTCCACAGACTGAGAATGGACAAGGTACATCTTTTCTTCAAAATTAATACCATGTGTTCAGGAAGTAACTACTAAGTTATCTGTGACTGCAAAACTTTACACAACAATTATTTGCCTCTGTTATACTAAATGTGTAAATGAGTAAACCTTATCTTAAAATATACTGCATAGTCTTTGGGCGTCAGGCCTCAATAAAAATAATTAATTTTTATTGAGGCAGACTGATTCACGTCTTTAGTTTGTTATTTGTGATATTTGTGAGAAACATGATTTAAATGAAAGCAGACTAATATATCAGTCAGATGACAGTTATGGAGCACTCATAGATTGTTTTTCTGCTAAAGAAAGTAAATAATAATCATAATATAATAATAATAATAAATTAATTAATTCATTTACTCTCTTCAGCAGATAATAATAATAATGATAATAACAATAATAATAATAATAATAATAATAATAATAATAATAATAATAATAACAATAACAATAACAATGACAATAACAACAACAATAACAATAACAATAACAATAACAATAACAATAATAACAATAATAACAATAATAATAATAATAATAACAATAATAATAATTAATTAATTTACTTTCTTTCGCAGAAAAACAATCTATGAGTGCTCTATAACTGTCATCTGACTGATATATTAGTCTGCTTTCATTTAAATCATGTTTCTCACAAATATCACAAATAACAAACTAAAGACGTGAATCAGTCTGCCTCAATAAAAATTAATTATTTTTATTGAGGCCTGACGCCCAAAGACTATGCAGTATATTTTAAGATAAGGTTTACTCATTTACACATTTAGTATAACAGAGGCAAATAATTGTTGTGTAAAGTTTTGCAGTCACAGATAACTTAGTAGTTACTTCCTGAACACATGGTATTAATTTTGAAGAAAAGATGTACCTTGTCCATTCTCAGTCTGTGGACAACAGCTATCTTCAACTCTGCAACTTTAAATTATCCTAATTAAAAAAATTGTGGACAGTTTCGAATAAGTACAGGTGGTATTCACTACATTAATGTCTTACTTTTACACTTTACAGAAGTGTGTACTGAATCTGATGTGTCACGCTTGCATATGCTTATATGTGCTTGTATAAGAATAAGACAATGTTTTTGCATTAAGCTCATTGGCCAATAACAGTAACAACAACAATAATCATAACAATAATCATAATCATAATAATCATAAGAAGAAGAATACAACAACAACAATAATAACATCAGAAACTATAATGCAATATATTGAAAAGGCTCCTTAATGAATCTTGCTTCTCTTATCAATGAATACGGCCACTCTCAGGACAGCCTAGAAGACGCGCTGGTGACAACTCATCAAGAGATGGAGTTGTACCACAACCAGCCTTTGGTCATGGAAAAGTTGCATTTCAAAAAGGAAACCCTGCAGAACCAGCTCATCAACATCAGGGGGGAGCTGTCCCAGGCCTCCAGTGTGAGTAATCACATTTCCAGGGTCCTCAATAATCAGTTCATCCTGAGTCAAATGAATTAATATCGTAACATTATTTGAATATGGCTGATTTTGTTTTTTTTATCAGGCTTTAACCACCACTCGTATGGAGTTTGATGCATTGGAGGATGAGGCTAATGCCATTCATGGAGATCTATGGGAGCAGCTTAATGCAGGAGGGCAGGTAAGAATGAATGGTGGAAAAAGAACACCCAAAATATGAAATATACATTGTTTTAATTTTTATTATTTTTGAGATGGCAGTACTAAATGACAATAATTGTTGCAAGGAAGATGGAATGGTAACATGGAGGATGTTGGCTCAGGTATAATTTTTCAAAGGCCTGTCAACACCCAATATAATACATACTGGGTGTTGTATGTTTTGTACATATTATGATATAAATAATTTAATATTACCAGGAAATAGCTATGACATTGATATATATATATATATCTCAGTTTTACATTCCTTCCTATTGTTAACATCTGGATTGTCGGCGGCTGAGGTGAAGGCGCAGCAGTGGTGTTCATGGTTCGCCACTGGTGTGTGTGTGGGACATGGTGACAGAAGGGAGATGCGAGATCGCGTAACCTCAGAAATAAAACAGTATACACATCTGGACACACATCTGGCCAGTATAAGGATTGGATGTGGCCGTCCCACACATACACTCACACACACTCACTCACATACACGCACACGCAGGCACACACATACAGCTTCATATTAAAAACAGGTGGGAGAGATAAATAAACCAATAAAATGAATTCAACTGGATGTTTTGGTGAAACACTCATGTCACTGCCACATTTGCAAGTAATATTATAATAATCATCATCATCTCGTGGCCACGAGATATTTCTTTTCCACGCATGTCACCAGACGGGCTCTGTATGCAACAGATTTATATCCTACAAAGAACAATGTTTGTGTTGCTCTGGAAAATGCTCATGATCCCATTTTCCATTATTTCTACTGTTTCCAGTGTGACTATTCTTTCATGTCCGGAATGCACACACGCGTCTCCCTTCTGTCACCGCGTCCCACACACACACGCACACACACTCACTCACATACATGCACACGCAGGCACACACATACAGCATCATATTAAAAACAGGTGGGAGAGATAAATAAACCAATAAAATGAATTCAACTGGATGTTTTGGTGAAACACTCATGTCACTGCCACATTTGCAAGTAATATTATAATAATCATCATCATCTCGTGGCCACGAGATATTTCTTTTCCACGCATGTCACCAGACGGGCTCTGTATGCAACAGATTTATATCCTACAAAGAACAATGTTTGTGTTGCTCTGGAAAATGCTCATGATCCCATTTTCCATTATTTCTACTGTTTCCAGTGTGACTATTCTTTCAATAGAGAGATCATTTCTCTCATGTTACTTTTTCCCATCTTTTGCAGAGTGAGCTGGTTCATAGGCACATCCAGAAAGAGTTTTGGAGAGTCCAAGATGTACTGGAGGGACTGCATAAAAATAACTCATCAAGAGGTACTGATACAGCCAAGCACAGAGGTAACACACTGGAACCGAAAACATAAAAATTGAATTAAATGAAAATGCCAATCCCTAGCATGTATATTCTAATGGCCCCATCTCTACCTCCCATACTCTCCTCTATTTCTCTTGGACAGTAGCCAGTGGTGCATCAGGTTCTTTTAGCACCAATAGTCCAGCCAGTCCCCTGAGCTCAATAAGCCTGACCAGCCCGCTCAGACCCTTCTCCCCAGCGCTCGGCTCCCAAGCTTCCCCTACCAAACAGCTGGGCCCGGAGGTAAGCACCGGACACACCCAGCTGGGGACCAACCCCACTCCAAACCCTGGAACAAACATATGCTTTAACTCTAGAACTGGTCCAGAAGTGCGTAGAACATCTATCCCTAATCCTCGCCCCAAGTCATGTGCAGTACCTAGCTGCAAATCTGACCCTAAGTCTAGGCATAGACCCAAAAGTTACAGAGAGTCTGACACAAGTCTGCAAACAGAAAATATGAATTGTTATGGTTATGAAATCTAACACCACTCTGCTCAGCCATCCCTAGCTTTTCAACACTTTTGTAGATTAAAGCCTGTAATAAAGGAAACAGACCAAAATATTAACTGCAGAAGCAATTTAAACCCTGACCAGCCTACAAGTCCAGCTAGAGCCAGTGCAGGGGAACATGCCAGTTCTCTCCGATAACAGGCTTCCAAATATATCAGAGACCATTGTGATGCCGTCCAAACCCATTCCAACCTTCAGGAGACTGGTTGCTACAAAGAGGTCATGATTGGCCCCAGTAAAAAGATTCAAACCCAACATAATATAGCTTAAGCTATAACATAAGCTAGCGTGTCAGTCATTTCACTCTAGTACTGGTTCTAGGCCACTTATCTATCCAAACAATCAATGGGGAACTGAATCCAGTGATCTCCGCTTTAACACAGTCTAATACTCATCCAGCTAAAGTGTTCATGTGGAGCCATCTTAAAAGAAAAATTGAGAATTAACCTTATCATTCTGATATTCTGATAAATTCCATCTTTTCTGTTTGTAACATTTTGACCTTCTTTGACTTCCGTATGGGATCTGGGAGAATTTGCATGCATCCCTAATATGCATTTTCCTGTAATCTTTGGCATCATTGTCTGATTTATAAGGGTTTGGGGATGTCAGAGGATGTCACACCCTGTACTCTTTGTTAAAGCCCTGAGGAAAATTGCAATTTGTGAATATGGCCTATACAAATAAGATTTGATTGATTGATTGATTGATAATCGTGATATAAGACCCTGGTAATTTGGCCAGTTATAGTAAGCTGACTGCAAAATAGCTGCTAGTTTGTAAAACATACATATAAAGGAGACAAATTATCTTACTGAAGTTTTTCATAAATATTTAGTAACTTCTTGACATGTTTACAACTTTCTTGTTAAGAATATCTTTTCATCCATATAAAAGGCATTTAGACATACCAGACATATGAGTGTGTATGTACAGTATATGTACATGCAAACTATTTGATTTAATTGAGTTTGGCACGTGAGTATGATAAAAAAAAATTGACTGATTGATGAATTTTTAGCAATCAGCAATCAGGCCAGGTTTTGGGGATCCTTTGACAACCTTTCATATATAATCAGTAAAGAAACCAAGGCCATTCCAAATAATATAATTTCTATGAGTCCTTTGTGCTCTGCACTTTGCCTGGCGTATTATGACTCCTCCTGATGTGCAGCACATTCTTCCTCCTACCATTTCTCTCCTTTCTTTATCCCTCCCTCCTGCCTGTATGCTGATTTAGGAAAGTGTTCCCCCAAGGCCTCCCCTCCCCAAGGCCTATTATCCTATGGAGCCCTCCCTTACCTCCCCACCTTCCATCCCTCCCTTGCCCTTTGACAGCATCACTTGGCTACACAGCTTGGGCCTCAATGAAGGTTACCTTGATGGTGAAGAGTCTCACATCAGAAAGGTATCAATGTTTTCACCTTTCCCTCAACCCAGTCTTAACTGTTTTTCAGTGTCATCTATTCAAAACACCATTCTTAACCTCATAGACAAATTTCCTCCCCAAATCCTCATTCTTTGTCTTTCCACATCTGTTATTGTTCAAAAGCTAACATTGCTTCTGATGAATGATTCTGTGTCTAAATATCAGTCTGGATTCGACCTCCTCCAAAAATGTTCTAAAGTGGCTGCTCAGCCTTTGCTCAGTGCCTCTGCCACTAAAATCGGTACCAGCTGCAGGCTTTAAGACTTTGCCAAACACAATGCTTTACGGTTTCAACCAAAGCAAAATGCTCAATCCTTCTATGTGACAAATGTTTTGATAGTGATGTAGCTCCTGGCTCATGGAAGGTGCTGAAATCTTTCTCATGACCAAGTTGTCCCTTAACTAAACACTGAATGTATTTGCACCCTCCACTGCTGTCTCACGTGGTCAAGCCTGGTGACAGTTTGAACTGATCTCTTCGAAAGGGCTGAAACTTCAACCAAAATAGCTAAAGAAATTCATTTTTCAGTGTGGGACATCGGTTTTTAAAAGACAAAATAAACAAGATAAGCATCAACATTTGCAAGTTGAACTCTCTTTTGAAAGGTTTAGAGAGCAAATCCATTGACCTCTGCATTTACATTGAATTTTTCCTGTCATAATGTGTACTTGTACGATCCGGTTACTGCTGTGTCTGCAAGTAATGTGTCGCTTCTGTCATTACCATTGCACTGGCCATTTTAACATTGTATCATTTTCCATCATAACAAATTATTTAGTGCATTCTTTGATCAGCAGCTATTAGCTGTGTACTGAAACTTTTCACGACTATCAGATTTGATGTCATTTTAAATTGCAGTTTTGCGAACCCAACAATATCCCTAATAAGCAGGACCAGATCCAGGACAGACACCCCTGCACAAATAAAGGTATAACAACCCTAGAATAACTTTCTGTGTCATTATACCTCTGATCCCTCATCTGAAAATTAACTCACAGGATGATGTACAGAACTGAGCAAAGTTTATGACATTCTGTCTTTTGGGCTCTTTGTGTATTGTTATCCAATTCCATATAGTGTTCACACTGAGAGTTCAGCTCTCTCCTTTTTATATGGTTCTACATTTATTTTTGTATTCCCAGTTGGCATTGTTCCTCCTAGAACTAAGGACAGCTCAGAATCAGACAACAGCCCTACTGAAGTTTCCAGGCGGAACAGCAGAATGCCTAATGGAATCTCTAGGGTATGTATGCCTCAACTAAATAGTTCTCAAATTTCTCTCCCAACCACCCAGTGTACAGCTGTACAACAACAAAACACTGTGTGGAAATAAATCTGTGTGAAATGTGTGCTCAAGAACCACAAGATAGATAGATAGATAGATAGATAGATAGATAGATAGATAGATAGATAGATAGATAGATAGATTACATATTATTTATACTTATTTCTATTGTCCAACAATTTATATAACTGTGACTTTGCCTCATTATTGTCAGATAATTAATTATCAAAATAAGGGTGAAATAATACAATAAAAAGTCTTGTAGCCCCAATATTTTGACAATTTTTTCACCTTATGTACATAC
>JAFBJQ010001717.1:12312-67312 GCA_016785345.1 Trinectes maculatus
TGAGAGAAGGTAACAGGTTGAGAGAAGGTAACAGGCTGAGAGAAGGTAACAGGCTGAGAGAAGGTAACAGGCTGAGAGAAGGTAACAGGCTGAGAGAAGGTGCGTTGTCTCTGGTCAGATGAGGAGACTTAGCATTCTCCTGTCGTGCTGTGTAAATTTCTCCTGGACAGAAATAACTGTTGAGCCCGAGGCGTCTGTCAGCTCCTGACTCGTTGTTGTTGACACACACTGACGGACTCGTTGTTGTTGACACACACTGACGGACTCGTTGTTGTTGACACACACTGACGGACTCGTTGTTGTTGACACCTCGGCTCACCAGAAATAAGCCTATCACATACAGTATGACGCCTCTGGGCTGCCTGCAGACGAACTGCAGGGGGCAGAGTTACCGGCGTCTCATCCTATTTGTTTCATACATGCAGAAGACTGGAGCTTCATCATTTCCACTTTTTTATCTCATAATTATGAGTTAGTGTGGTTTTTTTTTATCAGGTGGTGGAAATGGGCTTCCATACACGTCGCCACGGCAACAAAATAAAAAAGAATCCTCAAGCTTAAAGTTGAGTTTTTTTAGTCCAGTCACCTTGAGGATATTTCTAAATTGTAATAATGCTACTGATGTTTTGAAGAACATATTGTGACTTTGCTGTGACGTTTTTCCAAATGTTGAATGTCAACAATGGCATTTTGTCACATTTGTGACACTATACGATGACGTTTTTTGAGAAAATTTTAACAACACAATAATGTAATGTTAGTTATGACTTATGGAGGTCTGGATCTCGATCCGGATCCAGGTCCGGGTCTCCCAAAGGGGGCAGTGCAGAGGCAGAACCCACGTGACACAGACACAGGAAGCTGAGTCGTCATGTGGCGTCAGCCTAATCATGATTTGGTTAGTTTCATTTGTGGTTAATCATTGGACACTATTCTTGTTTTTACACAGTAAATCGTGTCTGAAAAACAAAATAAACTGAGTGCTCCTTGATTCCAAAGTGCTGCTGTTTCATTCACAGTGAAAAAGGGTTAGAAGAGCTGCTGATGCAGGTTTGTGACTGGCTGGCTGGCTTCACATGAAGAACAGGTTTCTTCATAAGGAGTCACTTTCCGCTGAGGTCAAAGGTCACAATGGTGAAAGTGACCCTTCCCACCTCAGTGCTGATCAACAACTGGAAAACAGCAAGAAACAAAAACAGCAACAGTGTGGAGGTTTACTGCTCTGTCGCATCAATTTCATTCTCTGAATTCCACACAAATTCAAAAGAAATCACTGAATCAAGGAACAAGAAGAGTTCCTGCTCCCCAGTTAGACGCCTGATTCCACTGATCAGTACTGACAGTATTGATCAGCCTCCAACACACTGGACACTCAATCTTCTATTGTCCCTTTGAATCTGAGCCTGATAAATGTGAGGCAACAGCACCTCCTGCTGAACACACAATGAAATACACTGATGGATTCAGGTTTAACTGATCTACTTCCTCTCCCACTAAACTTTCATCATTATACTGTCATTGTGCGTGTGTGTTGTGTCTGTGTGTGTCTAACCTGTTAACTGTGTGTCTGCGCTCATAGTGTGAGTTGTAACTGCTGCAGGTTCAAACTGATCAGTATCATCAGAGTCCAGACAAGCATCCTGATTTCCTAAAGACAGAAAACACATCATCAGCTCCAGCACACACACACACACACGCACGCACACACACACACACACACACACACACACACACACACACACACAGAAACCAGATCTAATTTATTACATCTTACTAGAGAAACAGGAAGTGATGTGGCATTATGAACATCGACCATGGCCCTCTCTGTGGTTCCTCTGGTGGTTGCCATGGTAATAGTTATGTTCTCCTGCCACCCCCCTGTGTCCTCCTCCTCCTCCTGGTCAATGAATCTTTCACTAAACTTATCCAGCTCCTCAATGCTGGTGTTACCTGTAAACACATGCAGAGCAACACCTGAACAACCATCACACCTGTGGAGCCTGTAAGTGTCCTGCAGGTTATATGATCATAAAGTGTAAACGAGAGACAGGAAGCATCACTGTGACTCACTGTAGAAACTGTAGCTGAGGTTGGTGTTGAAGTCGTAGTCGTAATCTGGAGGTGGTGTGAAGTTGTAGTCCTGAGCCTGAGACACTGAAAAGAAAACAAGACGTGTTTATGTCCAACAAGACACTGAAACGTCCAAACCTCATATCTCCGTCACGTCACACATGTGAATGTGGCTGGTGAAGAAATGATATGATCTGAAAACAAGAGTGTGTTTGGACATGATTTATCTGAGTTCAGTTTTGACAGTGATGACAGTTTTGTGATGTGAACGTGTTGCAGCTGTTGTGTTTGTTTACTTTGAAAACAGCTGATTTACACTGAGATGAATCAGTGGGCCTGGCTGCAGCTCACACACTGTGTACACAGTGTGTACACAGTGTGTACACAGTGTGTACACAGAGTGTACACTCTGTGTACACTCTTAAACAGTTGCCCAAAAACCCCTGGTGTACAGGGTCAGTGTGCCAGGGAGTGCTCCGGCCTCAGAGCAGATTCCCTGATGTTTTCACTTCTTGTTGTTAAGGTTAAATCCAGCTGCTCGAACACAGACAGAACCTCACTGACATCAAAAACTAGATCTCACATGCACATGTGTCCAACAGCCATGAGAGGTTTCCTCATTTAAAACAATGTTGTTATCTGTTACATATGTTCAGTGACGTAAAAAAGGTGCAGGAATGTAAACAAGGATAACGAGTATTTGTACTTTGTTACTTTCCAACACTGCATTTCACCACATCTGTGACACCTGTGTGACTGTCACATGACCAACACATGACCTCAGTCATCGTCCAGAGTGTGATGTGTTAAAATGATGTGTAGTGCCTGTAGACTTTACGACACACACACACACACACACACACACACACACACCCCCCCCCACACACACACACACACACAGGGATAATGGGAACTGAGGGGGTGGGCTTTTAATTATTACCATACAGGAAGTATCGTCACAAGTAGCCTGTCAATCACATTAAAGAAAAAAGTCTGTGAAATACTGTAATCCTTCTCTTCTCTGGAGGTAGACAGAAAAGAAAAGAGACAGAGGAGAGAAAAAAGGAAACAAAGGAGCGAAGGAGAGGAGAGTAATGAAAATAAAGAACACAAAAGCGGTGGGGGTTAGTTACAGTAGTGTGGGGGTGTTTGTTGGCAACGTCACAGGATCCAGACTTTACAAAAAACAGCTGTTCAACACACACGCACACACACACACACACACACACACACAGAGAGAAGAATTCAAAGCAGTGTGGAGCTCACGGACCCTGTTTCCACATCCTGAACTCAACGTTAGGTTTAGTGGAAGAGAACCAATCAGAGAAAAATAAATAAAGCAGACAGATCAACCAATTACAAACTGAAGCTGTCTCAACACAACTTCTCCAGGATAAAGTCATCTATTACAACATTGTGACAACTCAACCTACAACTCTCTCAAACACACACACAAACACACATGGTGCTGTGTCTCCTTTGAAAAAAAAAAGGCCCCTGGGTCATCTACACATTCAAAGTAACTAAGAACAGGAAGTTCTACAGCTGCAACACACACACACACACAAACACAGTATAACTCACCCGTCCTGACCACCAGCAGGCTGACTGAGGCTCCAATCAGACAGACAGACAGAAAGGTGGACATGATTCAGAGACAGACGGGACTGTGATGTCCTGATTGACTGAGCTGTGAATGAACAGAGAGAAAAGGGGAGGAGAGAGAGAGAGAGGGAGGGAGTTAGGTAGGAGGTGTGAGAGTGAAGAGGAGGCGTCAGTGTGTGGGGGGCTGGGGGGTATTTCTGAGAGAGAGAGAGAGAGAGAGAGAGAGAGAGAGAGAGAGAGAGAGAGAGGCACACTGACATAAAGACAAACAGAGAGACAGAGATACATGTGATGTTATTCAGAGGCTTACAAGACAATGTCCTAACGCAAGTTTCTGACTGTTTGTCTTCTGACTGTTTGTCTTCTGACTGTTTGTCTTCTGACTGTTTGTCTTCTGACTGTGGACGAGCCTCTGTCACCACATCCTCCTGATTCTGCGTCCGGGGGTCATCGTCCCCCTGACGCGTCACCTCATCACAATCTGCTGTCACAGCTGGATGTAAACAATAGAGTCAGAATCTTTTTTCAGCTTCTGCTGCTCACAATGCACATTACAGGGAAATACCCGCCATAGTGACATCACCAGTGATGTCATCCACAACCAAATGCAGACATTCACTGTATTTACATTTAAAGCAGACTAGCAAATGCAAAGCAAAGAGAGAATAAAATACACCGTTTCTGACAGGAAGCGTTAGCAGCACGTACGTATTCACTGCTGGTCACCAGGTCCTGACCGATAAGAACCAATCAGGGAGAGACGGTGGACGTTACAACAGCAATGTTTCCAAACATATTCAGTGCACAGCCTTCACAGCTCTGGAGTCATGTGGTATATCCACAGCCAATATGTGTTTTAAAACTAAAATGAAGAAATAGGAACGTAGCATCAGTCCTGACCTGGAGTGATGATCTCTGCAGCTGCTGATGTGTGGTCACAGCTGGAGCCATTATCCATAACAACGACCATCAGCATCCTTCCTGACCAGCATTAGCATAGTCAGTGGCCTCCCAGCGTGGCCTCTGTTACTGTGAACAGAACAGAACAAAGGAAATGCACTTGTTTTAAGGTTGTCGATGAATTCATTCTAAAAGAACATCCTGTATGGAGATACAAATACCTTTGATCTTATGGCTATTTCTAACTCTGTGTCTCCTGGTAGTCAACTGTAATTCACCTGAAAAGTACATTTTTCTGCACTGACCTCTAATCTGACCTTTAGAGTGAAAAACTGCACATCTTGATTAGTCGCAGCCCTGGTTCAGTCCAATCTCCTCATCTGAAGCCACAACCACAGCAGACTGCTCCACATCTGATCTGAGATCTGATTTCATCCAGGCTCTAATAAAACACCATCAGTATTCTATTTGTATGTAACTAACATCTGACTTCAAAGTGGCTGCTGGTGCCACCTGGTGTAATCTCTGAGAGGGAAGACAGCTCGAGTCTTATCAATGAAACGCTCATTCTGTGAGTCAAACTATCAGGACACAAAAAGATCAAAGTCAACCGTCACCAGGGACAAACAGCCAATCAGAAGACACCAGAAACAGCTCAGGTGTAAAGACTGAAAGAGACACTGAGATTTACCTATTGTCCTCTTGCCCAGATGTTTGGGTGTGGACAGAGGCGAAAGGTGTTTTCGTGGACCCTAATTAAAAGAAGAGGTACTTATTACTTATGATACTATAAACTGAGTCACAATTTAATGCTTATCCAACAAGATGTCTGATACACCAGATAACAACAGACACAGAACAGCATGCCACTTTACTACAGCCAAGGACAAATTCACTAGATATAAGTTTTTACTTCAGAAACTAAGGAACAAGATGCAGCTGCTGCAATGCAACGTGGGAAACTGGTGCAGAAAACACAGTCATTCATCAGATAAATCCTCAGATTAAAACTCTACAGGTTCAGGCATGAAGACACTGAAGTGAAGGCTCTCTCTCCCTCTCTCTCTCTCTCACACACACACACACACAAGCACAGAAACGTGTGAGAACATCCTGTCTGTAAAAACCACAAAAACATCTGGAGACTATCAGAGCTTTTCCTCTAAACACAATACAATAGGAAACACAAAACAACTGCTCAAGAAAAAATAAAGATAAGAAAAAGTTATGGCATCAACAATAAAAAAAACATTAAGACAAATTAAAATAACAATTTGACACTTAATACAAAGTCTTCAACGTCTTTATACAAAACCCCACCACCTTCAAATCAACAAAGTGAAAACCTGAAAGTCTTATAAAGAGATTCCATTCAAACAGTGGATACAATTTAATCTATTAAAATAAATCACAAGTTACTGATTCAAATACCAATAAAGATTAGTCGTTCATATTCAATGTTTAATTGTTTATCAACAACTAACAACTAGCTTAGCACAGAGGCACTATGATAGCCTGCATAGCCACATAACTGGAATTACAATTAACTTTTCTAATATTAGCACAGCATGTCCTGCTGATTCCGTATTTAGGTTTTATTTTAGAGCTCTGTGTATGTAGCATTAACTAGGTTGGCTAGATCAGCAGTTTGTGCTATGCTAAATAGCACAAACTGCTAAACACATACATCAAGAAAACTTAACCTTGGATGTGTTAGGCTAGTTGTTAGCTATCTGGTGCAACACTGTCAAATACAATTGGTGGCAGGGGAGGTCACACTGTCATGAAATCCTTCCCATCGTGCACCTGATCCCAGCTGGTCAGAGCTGTCCTCGGGGGGATGCTGCCTTGCTCCAGGGCAGCGTCCTCGGGGGGATGCTGCCTTGCTCCAGGGCAGCGTCCTCGGGGGGATGCTGCCTTGCTCCAGCAGCGTCCTCGGGGGGATGCTGCCTTGCTCCAGGGCAGCGTCCTCGGGGGGATGCTGCCTTGCTCCAGATGCACGTTGGGAAGTTATGGTGTTCTCATGGTTTCTATATTTATCTGTGACAGAGGGGACATTTACTGTTGCTGAATGCAGTGTGAGAGACTGTGTGCAAACATGTGCTGTTTTTTTGTACAGAGTGGAGAACATTCAGACGTTGTAATCTACATACCATTAGATAAAAATAAAAAACAAATATATGAAAAAAATAAAACATTTGGAGATGAGAGCTATTTTGAAATCTTTCTCTGTATTGTCTTCAGCTGCTCGTTTTTTTACAAACCGAACACTGTCTCTTTATTTTACTACAAAACATAACATAACGTAACAAAAACAACCTGTTTACAAATAATCGTAACCATTCCACAGTATATATCTGATTCCCCGTAGACCTGATCACTGATGATTGATCACCAGTGACTGATCAGATGGCATGTGTTAGTGGTGCTGCTGACGGAACAGCATGTGGACTCGTCATCCATTATGAGGCACCTGCTCTCGTCTCTGTCAATCAGCAGCTGAAGAGACTTTCTCCTGCTGCTCCACCTCCTGCCTGCTCTCCATCTTCTTCTGTTCCACCTCCTCCATCACCAGCAGCTCCAGCTCTGCACCTGCTGCTGCTGCTGCTGCAGATTCTGGTGTACCCAGGGGCTGGACCAGAGCCTCATTCAGGGCTGTAATCATCCTCACTGCCTCCCACCGATCCTCCACCCGCCGCGGGTCACAGACTGAGCTGAAGGATCTGAGGAGTTACCATGGTAAAACAGACTGTTTATAGCACAGATGAGTAAAAAACATTCTGCAAATTTTAAAAATAAACTCTACAGCTTCACGACTGTACTGGTCCATGTTCAACCTTCAATCTGCACTTTGGCGGTTAACACACAGCAGTGCCTTAGTGGACAGTGTCCCACAGCTGACAAGCCTCAAACCACAAAACAACTGCATCACTACCAGGTAGAACGGAGAGAAAACAATGCTGAAATCCAGATGTTCACACCTGTGGAGGATGTTGGTCTCTAGGTTCAGAATGGAACAAACTTCACTGAGCCAGCAAGCGAGAGTCAGAGCCAGCTGATCCAGGCCTAAACTGTCCAGACCCCCCTGAGACACCAGCTGAGTCCACCTTGCCTGGAGGACAACCCAGATTAATGTGTCACAACATCAGGTAATCACAGTCAAAAACAGACATGTGCAGACGGGAGACAGTACCTGCAGAAAGTCCCTGAGCACCGGTGTCACGCAGACGTCGAGCGGCTGCAGACGACAGCAGCATCCCAACGGGATGATCACTGCCTCTGTGGAGACAGAGGACAAGCTGTCTCTGAACTGCTCTGTCTGGTGACCTCGATGGACATCCACCAGGAGGACAGACGAACTGCCACACCCAGAGACTACCACATGGGGCTGCCATACCTGCACCAGTAGAGACAGGACAGGCTTAAATCTTATGAGAGATGCCTCATGTCTGTGAGTGTCTGTGTGTGTCTCACATTTTTAAAACAACTGATTGCGTTGCTCACTCCTTATGACCTTATTGATCCAGATGTGCAGACGTTCCTGGTCAGTGAATCCCTCCTGTTGAGCCTCCAGCAAAACGTTACTGGGGAACCCTTCAGGAACCTGTGATGGAGTTCCTCTGAAGAACAGCAGGGGGGTGAGCAGGGTCCCATCAGACAGAGCGGAGAGGACAATGTCAAACACAGGTTTGTCTTCAGGAGAACCAAAAAGCTTAAAGGCCAATGGGTTCTGGTCATTGAAGGCGGCTGAGTCAATGAAGATGGAGATCTCATCCATGCAGCCGACATGGTGGGGAGAGATACCGGTACTGACAATCTGCAGCAGATAAACATCTTTAAGTAAAAAAGTAAAATAGCAAATGCCTCCAACCAAATGTGGCATTTGGCCAAATGTTTGCAGACACCTGATCAACTTCTATTTCATTGTTGATGAATAACTGACCCGTGAGCGCAGCGACTGTATGAATGTGTCTATTTTTTCCTTGATGTTCCTTGGCAGCAAAGTCCTGGTGCTTGCGTGTCTGCTCTGCAGAATGGCATCGTGTCTCAGCATGAAATCCACAGTCCAGCTGTAACAGTCCACTGGCTGGCTCTCTTTTCCCAGAACATCCTTGGCCTCCTGCAGCAGTACATCTTCACTCACAACAAGCTGCTGCTCTCGCTGTCTCAACAGCCACTGTGCCAACCTATAGGTCTTCCAGCCCCAATTCCTGCTCCACAGGTTTTGCTTCAGCTGCTGAGTCCAGGAGCTGATCACTGCAGCATCTGTCTGGCAGCGGTAGGAGGCCTGAGAGAGGCCGTGACACAGAGAGGAGAGAATGACTGCGAGCTGGGAGACAGACAGGGGACAGGCTGGGATCTGAGACACAAACATAAAGAGAGAGGAGATTAAACAAGAAGTAATCTCAGCAGAGAACGTGAACTATCTATTGATCAGAAATACCTGCTTGGGTTGTTTAGAGGGACCCAGAAAAGTGATGGTCATGGCAGGTGGAGAGGAGAGGGGCGATGGATGGTTGAGGGGTTTGATTGATAGTTGAGAGAAGGTCTTATTGCAGGGTAGGAGATGGATGGGGATGAAGCCCAACTGTCCCCGATCATCTGGTGATGTAACACTGTGGAGGGGACACACAAACGTGTCGGATATTTTGTTAAAATGACAGGAAGTGGTGTAAAGAGTTTGAAGAGGGAAGTTTAAGGACATTTACTGTGAAAGACCTAATACTGCATTTGAGGTGTTTGTGTGTGATTACCTGTGAGGCTGTTGTGCTTCATCACTGCTGCAATCTGAAACAGAGTGAACAAAACACTCAAACCAGAGTCCACAGTAAAAACAGGCATTTTTAACTGATTCTCCACAGTCTCCTCGCTGAAATCTGCCACCTGCTCGTTGTCATGCCTCTGGAGCTGATTATCTGGACTGACGCTTAATTGAAGTTTTCACTAAAAAGTAATAATGTTTCACACGTTTCAACAGTCGGACTTTATTCCAAAAAATATGCACATGTTATTATATGTCAAAAAGAAACAGTAGTAGTGTGTAAGTGAGTGTGCGTACTTTACCTGTGTATACTTTGCAGTAATGGTCAGGTCTCTCTGACAGGTGACTGGCCATCATGTCTCCTCTGTTAGTGCAAAGTTTACATGACTCACACTCCAGCCTGTTTGACAACCTGAAACAAACACACGCATGCATATGTGTGTGCACATGCATGCACGCACACGCACACACACTAAAAACAAAAACCATTAAAACAGAAAAGTACTTCTTCCTTGAATCCAAGAAGCAGTAGCTGTGGCAGCTCATTACCGTGGGTCGGTCTGAAAGATGCTTTGGTACTGAGGATTCTTCTGGTACGATGCATGGTTACTGTGAAAACATCCCGGGACATGTCAACAAAAACACAGCAACACGATCTAGTTAAAATCCTTCATCAGATCATTCGACAGGAATAAATTGAGCAATAAATCAGTCACGAGGAGTAACATGACCAAGAAAACCCTGTTGGCCTTACCACGAAAACTCTTACATGATCATCAACACGTTGATCATTGGTTCAGTTGTTCAATTATTTACCCCAACTCTAAACAAATCAATACATGAATCAGTGCCAACAACCACCGGCAGGTACAGACATACTTGATCATGTGGTTGGCGTAGGATGTGGAGCAGCAAGTAAGGAACCTGCACAGGGAGCAGTAGACCAGAGATGGAAAATGAGTCCTAAAATCCTGCACTAGAGAAAGACACTCAACGCAGAGATGGGGGGAACGACAGACACCGATTTCCTGACTGAAGGAGAGAGAGAGAGAGACATGATTATTTAAAATGTATCTATTATTATATTGTCTGTCATGCCTGAAGCTCTAGTATACACAGACACTGTCTTTCTCTTCCTGACCGGTTACTATCAGTCAGAACTTGACCGCCGGCCCTGATTAAAATGCGTTGTACTGTATATGTGTACGAGTGTGTTTGTATACCTGAGGCTGGACAGCAGCTCTCCTAGATTTTCCATTGGTCTCCTCTTTACAGCTTCCTGTGGTAGTGGAGGTGGGTTCACATGTACCACCTGAAACACAGGAGAAAAGCCTGAGCTGATAGGCAGGTGTTTAATTAAATTATTAATTATCATTATTTCAATATATTATAGAAAAAAAATACAATAACCACTTTCAAGCCTGTATTATGTGTGCGCATTAAAGTTATCTGAAACATCATTATGAAATAAGACCAGTTTTAGACTAGACATTGTTGATGTTAGACAGATCTTCTTTAATGTATGCTGAAATAAAAGGGCAACAGTTTGAATAAAGCTGTTCAGTCAGATGTCCTCTGTACTATAAATGGAGGGTCAGACTTGCCTTGCATGGAATGACTTTCTTCATTGGTTCTTCATTGTCAGCTCCTCCAACCACAGAGAAGGTTCTCACTGTCACCTATATACACACACACACAGACAGGAAATGTTAGAAAAACAGAAGCACCAGTGGTTAACCACGTTAACCCCCAGAACCACATGACTTGTGTTTACCTTGGTGCCAGATTTGAGTCCATCGAGCTGAGGAGGCCTGATATAGGTTCTGTGATGCAGCGATTTGTGTTCCATAAGTTCTTTCATGTACAGGAAGTGAAGGCGACACTTGTCACAGCCAAAAATATGTTTCTTCTGAAAACACATCAACACACAGACCCATCAGTCGGAACACAATGTGTCTAAGAAAAGACAACCAGTGAATATCTTATTAATTTACTTATTAGCACCGCTAAACATCTTAATAATTTTGCATTGTCACTAGGTTTTGGATTTAACTAAACAAACAATGGATCATACTGATATTGAAAAACATAACCACCGTAATGACCAGGCTCCGCACACAATGAACCAGCTCACTGGAGGTCATCGGTATCAGCTCAGACTGAATAAGTCTGAGTGTGTGTGTGTACCTGGTGTCGGGCAAAGTGTTGTTGGTAGCAAGTATTACTGTGCAGGACTCTCAGGCAGTACTGACACAGTAGGTGTTTGGTGTCTGCATGAGCCTCTTGGAAGTGAGACCAGACATCTGAGTAAAAGGACGACCTGAAGTCACACACCTGCAGCACAGGTACATGGTTGATATTCACACAAACAGTGCAGACATAGTTGTGAAGATGTAAGTGCTTGTTGTCTTCCCACCTGGCAGACGTATGGCATCTCTCCTGGTTTGTGAGTGTTCTTCATGTGCCAGAGGAAAAGCACTTCACTGCCAAAATCAAGCTCACATATCCGACATGTCACTAAACAACAAAAACACACAACTGTCAATATACTATTATCCCCACTCCCACAACCCCAGCAAATAAATGACCCTCTCTACCTGCTGAGCCACAGCTTCAACAACCACTGTTCACAATTTTACAGGTATACAGACCCTTTCCAAAAAATTACAATATCATGGAAAGGTTGTTTAATTTCCATAATTCCATTCAAAAAGTTAAACTTTCATAGATTATAGATTCAGGGCCCACAATTTAAACGATTTGAAGTGTTTATTTGTTTATTTTTACATAATTTGGCTTTCCAGCTCATAAAACCCACGAAAACAGGAATTCAAAAAATTAGAATACTGTGAAGAAATCACCATTTAGTTCTCAGTTTTTGCAGAAAAAAAAGAAAGAAATTAGGATGACATCAAATCAATGAAAATATGGTACTTTCAAAACGATATCTTCAGTACTTGGTTGGAAATCCCTTTGCATTAATCACTGCCTCAATGCGATGTGGCATTGAGGCGATCAGCCTGTGACATTGCCTGTGAGTTATGGAAGCCCAGATTACTTTGATGCTTGCCGTCAGCTCTTCTTTGTTGTTGGGTCTGGTGCCCCCCACTTTCTTCTTGAGAATACCCCATAGATTTTCAATGGGGTTTAGGTCTGGCGAGTTGGCTGGCCAGTCAAGCACTGTGATGGCATGGGCATCAAACCAGGTTTTGGTGCTTTTGGCAGTATGGGCAGGGGCCAGGTCCTGCTGGAAGATGAAATCTGCATCTCCATACAGATCCTCAGCAGAAGGACTCATGAAGTCCTCTAAAACATTCTGGTAGACTGTTGCAGTGACCTTGGATTTAAGAAAGCAGAGTTTACCAACACCTGCACTGGACATTGCAGCCCAAATCATGACTGACTGTGGATATTTCACACTGGACCTCAAGCAGCTTGGGTTCTGTTCCTAACCCGTCTTCCTCCAAACCCTTGGACCTTGATTCCCGAATGAAAGGCACACTTTACTTTCATCAGAAAAGAGGATCTTGGACCACTGGCCAACAGTCCAGTCCTTCTTCTCCTTGGCCCAGTTGAGACGATCATCTCTTTTGCTGGTGCATCTTCTCCTGCCACATTTTGCCCTTCCACTAGAATGTGGTGGTTTTTGAAGCTGTAACTCCCGCCTCATTCCACTCTTTCTGGATCTCTGCCAGATTCTTGAATCTTCTCCATTTGATAATCCGCTGAATCGCACGATCATCTCTTTTGCTAGTGCATCTTCTCCTGCCACATTTTGCCCTTCCACTAGACTTTCAATTGATAAGCTTAGACACAGCACTCTGTGAACAGCCAGCCTCCTGAATGCAGCTATGAACTTTTGTGGCTTACCCATCCTATGGAGAGTATCAATGATGGTCTTCTGGCCAGTTGTTTAGTCTTTAGTCTTCCCCATATTGAACTGAACTGAGACAATTGAACCACACTGAAGCAATTAAATGACACCTGGGGAAACCTGTGCAGGTTCTTTGAGTTTACTGGATGATTAGTGTGTGACACTCAGTTTAAAACATTTATGCCCTGCAAAATTTGGGCTGATTTCTTCACAGTATTCTAATTTTTTGAATTCCTGTTTTCGGGGGTTTTATGAGCTGGAAACCCCAATTATTTAAAAATAAACAAATAAACACTTCAAATCGTTTAAATTGTGGGCCCTGAATCTATAATCTATGAAAGCTTAACTTTTTGAATGGAATTATGGAAATTAAACAACTTTTCCATGATATTCTAATTTTTTGGAAAGGGTCTGTATAACTGACATACCTGTGGACTCGCACTGGTTGTGGACAGCCTCCAGGTGGCGCTGCAATTTGAAATTGGTCGGAAAGTGACGATAACAGTGAGAACACGAAGATGCAGAGTCAATGTCTCTATCCTTTGGAGACATCACAGGTACATGCTGCTTCACGTGACTCATCAACCTGAGACAGACATAATAATCATGATCACGATGATTAATCTCTATAAGACGAAATGATCAACTCTGTAAAGATAAATTATAATAATTCCTCGATTATAGCTGATCTAAAATCACTTCCATACAACAGTTCACTGTTCCAATAGTAGTGAGAGTCAACAGGTTAATGTTGTACACGTCTGACAAGCTTGGAGCAGTGAGTATTTTATCTTAACATAATATTGATAATTTTGTTTTTGATTTGAAAAATTACTTGAATTTGATGGGGGTTTACTGCAGGGCTGTGAGGTCACAGGTACTTAGCCTATGTGTGTGTATGTCTCACTCAAGGTTGTTGCATAGCGTCATGGGACACTGGATGCAGTGGTATGGTCCAGTAAACTTTCCCCCTGGGATGTTAGTTTTGATGGTGCTTTGTCCTTGGGCCGAGCCATAATACAAGTCCTCCACCAGGATCACTAGTTTTCCATGAATGGAAAGGTTCAAGTGGTCCTGCTGGAGGCTGCTGAGACTGGACGGAGAGATGGAGCTGGTGATCTGGTCTGAGAGAAAGCCATCAGGAAATCTGTGGGTTCTCTGCAGAGGAGAAAGAACCTAAGACTATAGACTGACACAGACATTTAGAAGGTCTTGTCCACAGATGAATAGCATCAGCAGATTTAACTCACAGCAGAAACTTGCAGTTGAGCTCTGGACACTTTCCTGCTACTCTGAGACTCTCTGGATGTCTTTTGCATGTGTCTACTCCACCTGGGGGATTTATTCTTCTTCAGGTTCTTCAGACTCTGAGCAATCAAAGGGCTGCAAAGCTGCACGGGGTTAAGAAGGTCGTAACACTTAATTGTACTTTGAGCAGCAGACACAGTGAAACTCTGGTGCTAAGGGGTGAAGTTGTTTTAGAAGTTGTTGGACAATGGGTCTAAACGACTTACACACATGAATCCTCTGAGCTTCATGGTGAGTTTGTACTGTGACAAACAGATGCGGCAATCTGGAGATGAGACCGGATCTAGTTGACCTGACGGGAGAAAAACACTTTATCTTTGGAATACAAGATGAGCTCGGCGATGAAACAGGTATAATGAAATAGACACAGACAACCTTGAACAAACAGGTCAGGCTTTTTCAGGGATAATATGAGAGTCCCTTTTTTTTTTTTTTCAGTTGAATCCTGAGAGGGAAACAATGCAAGAGTTTTGTCTGGCTTTTAACGGTAAATAGACATTTTTAAAATAATTTCTTTCTGCTTAAATTTACCACATGGAAGAACAACAAGACCCTCAAGTCAAGGAACAGACTGTACAGTCCAAGACCTTCTCCCTGTGTTGTTGTTGTTAGAAGATCTGTGCAGAGACCCACTGAAACACAGACTGAAACAGCTTCAGTCACATCAGTCAAAACTGTGTTTAGCAGCTTGTGGGTACCTGCAGATTGGTTGCTGCTGGGACTGGCATTGGTCTTCTGCGATGCAGGAGGTATGGTCCATGGTGAGATGGGGGAGCTTGTGGACATGGTTGGGGCATGGAATAGTGTATTCTGTTCCTTCAGAGATGGGCTCAATTTGAAGTTCACATTGTGGTCGCTCAAGACCTTCTGTGCTGCTTCACCTGAGACCACACCTGTATCACAGACACACTCTGGTTAGAGGACCAACAGGTGTTTCTTATTAACCAAATATCACTGCCTAAGTGGATGTACCTGTGATGATGGGCGGTGCAGCCTCAGGTTTAAGCAAAGCAGTGGCAGGATTTGGAGCGGCAGATGTGTTTGTGGCAGCTGTTAGGGAGGCAGTAGTGTTGATGTGGTGACTTCCTGCAGGACTGACAATTGTCAGAGTGACGGGGATCTGGACTGTAGTGAACCCACTGGCTGACCCTTTGGGATGTAAAAGGAGCTTCAGCTCTGCACAACCACCACCTGCAATGACAACATGCTGAAACTTACCTGACTGTTAAGGTTTCTGTGACTTTAAAAGGAACATTTTTCCCAATTAAAGCCTAATAACATTTAACCGTTTACACCTTAGGCCTTCACACAGAATGAAGCATATTTTTTGGTGAACAAGATATGCAACACAAAGAGCTTTACATTTAACCTGCAGACAATCTTTAAAACATTTAAAATGTAATGTAGGGGGAGAATATGATGTGTTTTGGCAGCTCAAAGTTGACTGTAAACTGCTATTAAATCATCATAACACAGTAGATCACAGGCTCCACTTTTATGAAGTGGAACCAACTTTATGTTACAAGGGAAAATGCATTTTGGTTAAAACCACAACCACAAAGACCACATCATCACAGGTTAATTTTCTGTCAACTAAACTTGTGATTTCAGTTGCAGCTGTCTCTGATATGAGTTGTAAGCTCTGATTAGCTGGTGTAATCCTGATTTGTTTCACCTTGAAAAATAGACTTTACTAACCTCCAGGCAGCACAGGGACCACTCGACCGTTAACCTTGAAGCTCTGAGGAACTCCAAAATGCTGAAGGTACAAAAAAGATTAACACAACAGACTTTATAACAGCCACTGATTTTTTTTTTTTTAACTGAGACCACAGACAGTTCCAAACGCCTCAGTTCAGTCCTGTCAATTGCTTCCTGTTACATTTTCTGTGTGGTTGAGTGTGGTGGGGCCGCAGCTGTTCTCTGGCTGGACTGGGATGGGAATGATTCGGACTGCTGGAGGGTCTGTCTCCTTTATCGGACTGGTGGTAGCATGCAGATCTGCAGAGACAAGGTTGTGTTAGAGGCCTTCTTGGGCTATGTCCACACTGGTTCGCACATCCGCAGGCAAAACATTCTTCCTCTACACAGAAACAGGAAACCACCTGAGATGCTGGTCACATTACCATTCATGGTCGAATGACCGTTCATGCATACAGGGCATGCACGAGCCAGTATAAATAAAGAAGTGGACTGCCATGCCACATGACCGATATCACGCGATACGAGCCCAGCGAATCAGGGATGCAAACGTCACACTGACGTGGTCCAATCATGACGGCAACTTGAGCTTCTACGTCAGCGTATGCAAAGACCGTTTCCAACCATACAGACACAGACGCAACACAATTGTTTTCAAATGAATTCAAGGAAGCTGCAAATCTTTCCTATCTTGGAACCCAAAACCGGTAGATTAGTGTGAATGAACAGTACTTCCGCAACATACTTGTTTTGGTTTAATTTGAAAATGCAATATTGTAGACGCTGCCTCAACAAACACCCAACTATAACAACAGCCCCAGAGGTCAGAAACTAACTGGCTGAAAACATCCTTTGCGCCTGATGATTATAAATTATTCCAAAATGCATATGTACTCAGTGGAGACACATTCCAACACCAGGTGTGAACTAACAAACTGTCTACACATGATCAAAACACTGGACGCAGATGTCAGTGCTAACAAAGCACAGAGTGTGGTTCACTACGGATCTGATTAGTTTTCCTTATTCAACAAATCAGCAATCACTGATTTTTATGTTCTTACTTTATGTCCAGTCATGAAAAAACAACATTTAGTTAAATCCACAATAGTAAAAACCACATTTTGGCTCAGGTACTAAATTTAATTAATGTTCTGACAGTAACAATGACAGATCCTCTCAGTCAAGAAAAAAGATGAGTGCAGCTGCTGGTGTACCACTTTACCTCCATCCTCCTCTTCGTCTGCTTCATCTGGTAATGATGAACAAACCCCCTGCTTCTCTTCTTCACACTCCATCAGCAGTTCAGTCACCTCCTCACCTGCAGAGGTGACAAAGGCAGAGGTACACATCTCTTGGAGTACCTTTCAGATTCATGTGATGTAAATAATTGTGTAGGTGGTTTGACTTACTATGATAGTTTAGCAGTCGGTTCTGCAGAATTTAAATGTTACTTTTAAAAACAAATGTACCCCACACATACTGTAAATTACACTAATGTCACCATTGTGCCTAAAACAAAAAACAAACAGCAGAAATGACAAACCATATAACAAGTGAATGAACTGACATTTATATCAAACTTTGGTCACCACCAACTAATTAGTGCTACAGCTGACATGTCTAAATGTCAAAATTAACAATTTATTATCAGCAACAGATAATATGTGCGTAACACTAATTATTAGGAACCATAATAAGCCACATTTGTATTTTGTGGATAAAACTTCTGTCTTAGTGTTGACATAAAGGTGAGCTTAGAGTTAGCTGTACTGTGTGAAAAATGTAAATCTCACTTTCTGTTGATTTGGATTCAATCATGGATTAATTGGAAGAAAAATAAAAAAGTAGATTGTAGTTTGAGTTCGTAGTATTGTATTATTGTTGAAATTTGTCTTAGAAATGTATAAGCACGTGTTTTAATGAGGCTTAACCTATCATATTAGCAAGCTCTGTGAACATGCTAATGAAAGCAGAAACAGGCAAATAACGTTAGCATTAAGATCCGCACTTTACAGACTTTACACTTATATTACACACTGTCTCACAGACGGTGTGTAATATATTTCAGTGCATTGGTACTGAGCTACGCCTACCCCCCCTCTTAACAGCCATTTAAGCAATCACCAACTAATGCTAACAGCCTCTCTTAGTAGCTAACTCAGGGACTTAAAAAAGTCTGGATAACATACAAACAAAAAGTGAAGTAGGCACTCGCTTACCTTTTCCGGGGCTGTAATATGTTATATAATATTTATTCCGTAAAATTTTAGCTTAAAATTGAGTTTTTATAAAATAAAACTGCAAATGTGTATTCTACATAAATATGGGCTTTTAGCTGTTAGCACTACACACACACCGTTAGCAACTCCTCAGTATGGACTGTGGGCGGCGCTACCAGCGTATCCCTCCGCTGTGTCTCCGCCTTTCGCTGCAGTGAAGGGGCACGGTGCCGGGTATGGGCGGAGGGATATCTAACATTGGAGGCACAGAACCCGCTATTCGTAAAGTTAAACTTTTTTCCCCTTCATTTTATTCAACCGTCATCATCTGACATAAAAAACAATAGGCAGCTTTTATCCTCCAGCTGAAACGAACCTTTAGTCCGCATGTAAACAGCTATTAGCATGCTAACCGTTTGGACATTCAATGATCTGACTAAACATCGCATCACATATGAAACAGGTCACGTGACACTGACAGAACATTGACAAAACAGAACCTACGCGTCTTATTACACGATTTATAGATTAAACCTTGTTTGAATAATATGTACCGTTGTTTACAGTCTATGGTTTGAACGCCTACTGCGTCCTGACGTAGAGGTCGTACGTGTTGCATCACCACGTGACGGAGGCGGAAGTCAGCCTGTAGGTTGTTGTTGTCGCAGCTCAGCTGTGTTCCCTGAACCCGTCAGAGGAAGACCAACCGGACAGAACCGGACTTTAACTCTGGGAGTTAAGTGTTGTGTCGTCGCCGCCATGAACGTGACGCTCGCGGTGAAGCACTACATCTCCAAGATGGTGGAGAGCAGCGGGCCCGGGATGAAGGTTCTGTTGATGGACCGAGAGACGGTGAGTGTGTCGGTGGACACGGGTCTGTTCTAATACACACAAACACACAAACACACAAAGCGCGCTCTTCATCAGGAACAACACACTGACACTGGGCAGGTCCTCCCTAACCACAACCATGTGTGTATGTCTGTGTATGTGTGTGTATATGTGTGTATGTGTGTATATGTGTGTGTGTATATATGTGTGTGTACATGTGTGTATAACTGTGTATATGCGTGTACATGTGTGTGTGTGTGTTACAGACCAGCATAGTGAGTGTGGTGTACACTCAGTCCGAGATCCTGCAGAAGGAGGTTTACCTGTTTGAGCGGATGGACTCTCGGAACAGAGACAGCATGAAGCACCTGAAGGCCATCTGCTTCCTCAGACCCACCAAGGTAAGACAGACGCGGTCCCTCTGACCACCCCTCCTGATGGTATCATGCCTGTAGCTTGGAATTCATCCTCACACTTGGTTCTCTGTAGGAGAACGTAGAACATCTGATCCAGGAGTTGAGGAAACCAAAGTATAGCGTCTACTTCATCTGTAAGTTACTGCAGTGTCACACACACACATAGCAGTGCATGTTGATATGGTGTTTTAGAAATGATGCTGCACATGAACCTGTCATCTGCCTGCGTGTTTCAGACTTCAGTAACGTGATCAGTAAGAGTGAGATCAAAGCTCTGGCTGAGGCAGATGAACAGGAAGTGGTGGCTGAAGTCCAGGTGAGTTCCAGGTTTGGTCTGAGCTGTCTTGAAGTTTGACTTAGTGTCTTCAGTAAAGGTTAAAGGATAAAGTCTCTGACACTGTGGTGGGAACTGCTGACTAACCTACTGCCTGTTACAGTCTCAAAGTATATACAGTATTGTGTACTACATACTACATGAATGACGACACAGAAGTCTACTGCTTGTATCCCAGAATGCATTTCACACCAACCGATGGCTGAAGCACACTGCAAAGCCTGGTGAAACCTGTTTTATTTTTTCATAATGAAGTGTACGTCTGTGTCTGCAGGAGTTCTATGGAGATTTCATTGCAGTGAATCCTCACCTGTTCTCCCTGAACTTGCAAGGCGTGTCCAGGGTAGGAATGCAGCTGATCGTAGATCAGTGTGTGTAGCATGTAGCCTACTCAACAGCTAATACTATACAGGCCAATTGAGCACTGATGATTCTCCAGTGTGTGAGGTGCTACTGTGTAAACCCTCATGTGTCTGTCAGGGTCGGAGCTGGGAACCGTCCATGTTGTCTCGCTGTACTCAAGGTCTGACGTCCGTCCTCCTTGCTCTCAAGAAATGTCCAATGATCCGCTACCAGCTGTCATCAGACATGTCTAAACGCCTAGCGGAGAGTGTCAAGGTTTTCACTTCAACAACACACACTACATTAGTGATTAATGGGCTGAAAAGTACATTTACTCAAGATGAGTTCTTCTCCACCTCCATCAGCAAATCATCACAAAGGAGTACGAGCTGTTTGACTTCAGGAAGACGGAGGTTCCTCCTCTGCTGCTGATCCTCGATCGCAGTGACGATGCCATTACACCGCTGCTCAACCAGGTGAACAGTCATGGCGCTTTGCACCACCACATGATTATCACAACCTCCTGTTGTCCTGTGCGTTTCGTATTCGTTGGTGCGGCTTGGTGAGGCAACAGGAAGTGACTCCTCTGCATTTATGCTTGAACACTGGAAACTTTGTGCGATGACCCAAATCTCGAAATACGATGGTCTCTCTGTGTCTCTCTTTGTTGACCTGTCCTGCAGTGGACCTACCAGGCAATGGTTCATGAGCTGCTGGGTCTGAACAACAACAGGATCGACCTGTCCAGAGTCCCAGGGATCAGCAAAGACCTGAGGGAGGTGGTCCTGTCTGCAGAGAATGATGAGTTCTACGCCAATGTGAGTCCCAGTCTCAGTGTCAGTCTTAGTCCTGCTGGTTTTGTTAGTTCAGACAAACATCACTGATGCGACTCAGTGAGTTATTTTCTGTTAATCCCATTAAGAAAAGGAAATCACATGACGTGGCACCATGCGGACAATGTCTTGTGGTCTGTGTTCAGGTTTTGTTTTTGTCCTTTTTGACTAACGAAGGAGTGTGTGTGCGCACTAGAACCTGTACCTGAACTTTGGAGAGATCGGGACCAACATAAAGAACCTGATGGAGGATTTCCAGAAGAAGAGACCTAAAGGACAACAGAAGCTGGAGTCCATCACAGACATGAAGGTCAGAGACAGCAAGGCCTTAGTCCACAGGTCTGGGACAGAAGGGTCTTCCCCTCTGCAGACAGAGACCAGGAAATCCAGGAGCGATTTCTGTTAAACAGAAAACATTAAAACATGAACGGAACAATGTTTCAGAGAGTGAAGGTGTCTGTTTGTATCTTAAAGGGACAATCCAGGTGTCTCTTTGACCTCAGGTGTCTGTCTCTTGTGTGTCCTCCCTGCAGGCATTTGTAGATAATTACCCTCAGTTTAAGAAGATGTCTGGCACAGTGTCCAAACATGTGACCGTGGTGGGGGAATTGTCTCGGCTGGTGTCGGAGCGTCAGCTGATGGAGGTGTCAGAGGCAGAGCAGGAGCTGGCCTGTCAGAATGACCACTCCAGCGCTCAGCAGGTGACACCAGCAGCACCACTTAAACAGATCACTGGAGCCTTTCTACTCCGTGACCTCAGTGAAACCTTCTCTGCTTTGTCTTTTGTTATGTCAGTGCGTTCGTCGTCTGCTACAAAACCCACGTGTGTCAGAGCTGGATGCCGTTCGCCTCGTGATGCTCTATGCCCTGAGGTATGAACGCCACAGCAGTAGCATCCTCCCATCACTGATGGATGAGCTGAGCAGGCGAGGAGTTTCTGAACGCCATCGCAGGGTAAAGTTCCAGAGGGTTAAACTTCCACATGTATATTTACAGTTCATATATAACCGTTATATATAACCAACATGAGGTCCAACCTGTGTCACTCAGAAACCCTTAATTATTTGTCAGTATAATTATCAGTCAAAGTGACTGAATCAGAACAACAGCATTTTTGACTAATCTCAGGTACAGCGCTGTCACTAACCCGTGGCATCAACAGCAGTCGACACGTTGGTGCGTCTTGTGTCTAAGCCCTGGAAAATGTGTTTAATCATATAACCACCACCCCCCAGATGATCCAGTCTGTGGTGGAGTATGGAGGAAAGAGAGTCAGAGGAAGTGACCTCGTCACACCTACAGATGCTGTTGCCATCACTAAACAGTTCTTCAAAGGACTTAAGGTACACAAACAAAAAACCCTTGCAACCAACGACATGGTAATAACCAATTCATAGTCCCTAGCAACCATCCAAAACAAACTGCATTTTTGTGAATTTTAATCTTTCAGTGTTGAACTTTATACATTGCGGTCAAAAACGATCAGCCATTTTATCTGGAGCTGCGTAACAGAAAGATGAGCTTTTGATTTTCATTCATGTGTGTTCAGGGAGTAGAGAATGTGTACACGCAGCACCAGCCTCTGCTTCATGACTCACTGGATCAGCTGATTAAAGGTCGATTGAAAGACAGTCAGTTTCCATACCTGGGGGCCAGCAGCCTGAGAGACAGGTAACACACCTGAGATGCAGCTAAAACACCTGAGATGCAGCTAACATACTAACACACTATATCGTTCAGGCCTCAGGACATTATTGTGTTTTTGATTGGTGGAGCCACGTATGAGGAAGCTCTGACTGTTTATAACATGAACCGAAGCACACCTGGAGTCCGCATTGTCCTGGGAGGAAGCATCATTCACAACACCAAGAGGTAACCCCCCCCCCCCCCCCCCCCCCCCCCCCCCCCCCCCACCCAAAAAAACTTCCCCCCTCAGCTGCTGCAACACACACACAGAACAATGTTTGACCTGAGTCACAGTCCAGCTCTCCTTACCTCTCTCTCTCTCTCTCTCTCTCTCCTTCTGTCACTTGTATCAGTTTCCTGGAGGAAGTGATGCTGGCAACAGGTCAGGGCGGTGAGAGACCACAAGGAAGTGGTCGCCATGGCAGCAGACACTGAAAAAACACCCCAAAAATTAAAAACATTCCCAGCGGTTTGTGTTCTGTTTTTTTTTAGTTTAAAGGAGATAATCACGTTTCCAAGGCGGTCGGATTATTAGGAACACTTCTGAATTTAACACAGTCCAGTGCAACAGGACATCGTGCGTTAGACTGTGTACCTAATTAAGTGGGTACACACTGCTTCACTTGCCTCCTGGTCTGACAAAGAAAAATGTTCAAACCTCCATCTTTTTTGTGGAATGTCCTTTAGAAGCATTTGAATTTAAAAACATAATACACAAAAAACGTACTATGTGATTAATCATCAATAAACATTTTCTGAAAATGTAGTTTCACTTTATCTGTTTGTTCCTGTCTCATTAAAATTTAAACCTGGAATTTCAAAGATGAAAATATGAAAAACAGACTGAAAAACGTTTTTTGTCCATGTTGTGATTAATAATGTGTGATTATAAACAAGTGAATGCTGAAATTTGTAAATTGTAACAATGGAATGGAACATGTTAATGATATTTGTGTCTGTGTATTGATTATTGTGGCTGGTGACAATGATTGATTCCTGTTATTGATGATATCTGATGATGGTGAGTTGACATCAGTATCTGAATAAAATAATAAATGTAAGACAGCCCTGATTTATTAGTCTGATTTATTGTTGAAGTCACTTTATAGGTTTTAATTCATATATTTTTTAAACATTGGCCCTTTTTCCTTCACGTGTTTAATGCAGCGTTTTAATGGTGTGTAATGATACAAATGTGTCGCTAGGTGGTGCTGTTGGGCTCATTATCTTGGGAAAGACGCTATCGTCGCGTTCACGAGCGTGGTGAGAGACAACAGACAGCATCTGCCTCCGCGGGCACACGCACACGCGCCGGGAGGATGCTACGTCGGTTCGAACAACAGCGGTGGAGCTGAAGAAGAACCGGACACGGACACAGCGGCACTGGGTCGAGCCGGCGGCCGAACTGCAGCTCCCCCCGCCGGACTGACTCCGCTGAGCAGCATGAAGAAAAACAGCAGCCGCAGCAGGAGGGTAAGATCCAACTGCCCCTGAACGCAGCACCACAACAGGCCTCAACACACGACAGGAGCCGCCGACCCACAACATCACTGACCCACAACACCACGGACCCACAACATCACTGACCCACAACATGACCGAACCACAACACCACGGACCCACAACATCACTGACCCACAACACCACGGACCCACAACATCACTGACCCACAACATGACCGAACCACAACACCACGGACCCACAACACCACGGACCCACAACATCACTGACCCACAACACCACGGACCCACAACATCACTGACCCACAACACCACGGACCCACAACATCACTGACCCACAACTACATGACCGAACCACAACACTGACCCACAACTACATGACCGAACCACAACATCACTAACCCTAACACCACGGACCCACAACACCACGGACCCACAACATCACTGACCCACAACTACATGACCGAACCACAACATCACTGACCCACAACATGACCGAACCACAACATCACTGACCCACAACACCACGGACCCACAACATCACTGACCCACAACTACATGACCGAACCACAACATCACTAACCCTAACACCACGGACCCACAACACCACGGACCCACAACATCACTGACCCACAACACCACTGACCCACAACACCACGGACCCACAACATCACTGACCCACAACTACATGACCGAACCACAACATCACTGACCCACAACACCACGGACCCACAACTACATGACCGAACCACAACATCACGGACCCACAGCATCACTGACCCACAACACCACGGACCCACAACATGACTGATCGTCCGTTTAATGATTTATAATTGAATGAATTGTATAAATCATTTACACAAATCAAAGCGTGGACACACACACACACACACACACACACACACACACACACACACACGCTGCGTTATAGAGTGATATGTATGAACCCAGAGCCGGAACCGAATCATTCAGAAAGACAGACATCCCGGAAGTTCCGGCAGTCTCGCGCATAGCGATTGCGGCCATAGACATACAGTATATATCTATGATTGCGGCTCCCTGATTCCCGCAAATCATCAAATCTCTTCATCTCACGGAATCTGGAAAGAGCGCGAGACAGAGACTGTGTCCACGTCGCGTGAGCATGTGATTGTAGCGTGCACGCGACAGGACAGTATCGGCAGGTGGGGGCAGGTGGGGGCAGCCCCCCCCCTCATGTATAAACCGGTTGTGAATAGTCAATATTATTTTGTGCTGTAATTGAATATAAGTCAGTGTTTCTGTTATAACATATATAACATTTAACCTGGAGACTGATCCCAGATCAGAGATCTGTTACACTTCACTGTTTGGACTAGGGGGCAGCTGCAGGTTGATTTCTGGTTGCTGGTTGCCGGTTGCTGGTTGCTGGTTGCTGGTTGCTGTCTGTCCTCTCTGATCCCGGTTGTCCTTTGCTTCAGGGGGTTCCAGACTCAGGTCATCAGGCGGTCCAGCAGCCAGAGAAGGTCGGCTGGATCAGGAAGTTCTGTGGTCGAGGGATCTTCAGGGACCTGTGGAGGAACAGATACGTGGTGCTGAGAGGAGACCACCTCTACATCTCCAACAAGGAGGTGAGTCCTCCTCCGCGAGTCTGTTCACCTGTGGCAAACCTGCACTTTGCTTTCCATCTGTTGTACAACAGCAACCTGGAGGTTTGTTTTCAGCTGCTGAGCAGAAGTTTGTTGTCGTTGTGGTTCACTGTCGGCGTCTCTGAACGTGTGTGTGTCCTTTATTGCCTGTTCTTCTGTCTGCAGGTGAAGGACGAGCGAAAAGCACAGGAAGTGTTTGACCTGGCTGACTATGAGCGATCGGAGGAGCTGAGGAAAGCGAAGAGTCGCAGCAAGAAAAACCACAGTCGCTTCACGGTGCTGCGCTGCAGGCAGCCAGGACTCAGCGTGAGTCACAGCCATGAACAGACTCCTGTTAGCATCCGACCGGAGACGTCCAGGAGCGACCATAGATAGAAACGTTATTAATACCTGCAGCTATGAGACTGACACCAGACAGATTTATCAGACCAGAGGTCAACTAGCTTTGACCTGCGACCTTTAACATTGTATAGAGTCACAGTGGTGACAGTGAGACTGTCCTCTCAGCTTTTAGTGTTTCGTTCTCTGTCATCAGAGATTACACCTTGTTTTTCATGAAAACGTCAGATCACGCAGGTTGAATATTTCTTGTGTGTCTGTGTGCGTTTGCAGGTTCCCAACCTTGTGTTTTTAGCCGTCAGTCCTGAAGAGAAGGAATCATGGATGCATGCCTTAAACGTAGCAATCATCAAAGCCAAGAACAGAGTTTTAGACGAGGTATGACCTCTCGACCTCTCGGCTGACATTTCAACTTCAACAAACCTTATTCATCTTATGAAAGAACTTCACACTATGTTGAAGGTGGTCGTACTAAATACTGATAACGTATATACTGTTCCACCAGAAGAGCTTACTCATGGATTTCTCTAGAACCTTCAACCCTCTCAGACGTTTCATTCAGTCTCCACGTTTCTGTCCAGGTGACCATTGCGGAGGACAACGTGCTGACTCATCCCACCAGAGGCCGAGCAAAGATCCCTCATGGTCGCCGGCTGCCGACCAGAGGACACCTCCTGGCCGTTGTACTGGGACATCATATTGTCTTTCTTCCAGCCTGTGAATAACATTGTCTTCATATATATGTTGTTGTCTCGCTCACCCAGGCATCTACCTCCTCCCATGGCATGCTGACCCTCGACCTGGTCACCGAGGAGGATGGTCTCTCTTCGGGCTGTGATGGTGACTCATGGAGATCCTGGGAGAACAGACTGCAGAGGGGCGGTTCTTGTGGACAGGTGGGGGTTGGCGGTCGTCAGCGGGCCGGTACTGATGTCTCAAATCTCAGGACAACTGCTAAGGAGCCCAAGACTGGCAGTCTGCCCAGAGTGAGTGAGTGGTCCTGGGGCAAACAGTCTCACCTTGAGCCCTCCAATGTTCAGAAGAGCCAGCAGGTGCAGGTGGGTAAACCAGCATGGCTCAGCAATACCACAATGTTCTTGGAGTAGACCCAGATGAACGTGCTGCATTTCCCATTAAACACCAGACTCTAACCTTCTGCAGTCTCAAACACCACAGCCTGGGAAGAGGCTCAGCTCGCAGGGCCGAAGTCGCTGTGCCTCCATGGACGGAGTTCTTTCCTCCAGGTACAAACACGCCTTTGAGGGGAAAATAGTATTATTGTGGAAACAGATGTTCCAGAGGTGGAGAATGAATCCAAATATTCAATTAAAACTAATATTTTCTCCTGTAGAGTTTTTGTTTTGGAACGTTTAATTTTGGCTCCTCCCTCCACATCTCTCCTACCTCCTATGACCTTCTCCTTCCTTTGACCCTCAGACCAGTGGTGCTGCATTCTGAGTTCCGGTCTGACATTCGTCACTGTCCGACTGAGGAGGAGCGAGGAGGGGGGGCGTCGGTGCAGCCAGTTGGTCAGCTGCAGAGCCTCATCGCCCAGAAGATGCAGCGAGCTCAGGAGCTGCTGGAGGAAATGAGACTGCAGGTTCATCCATCACGTCGTCTACTTTAATCATCTTGTACGACGGGAAATTTGAGTCACTGTAAAAGCCAATAGTTTGACACAGATATTAAATTTGATTGCCAGGAGTTAGAGGAAGCCAGAGCAGAGAGAGAGCGAGGGGCGAACTCACCTTACATCAAGGGCGTCGACTCTCCTCGTCTACATCACCTCAGAGGCTCCAGCTCTCCAAACGCCATAAGGTGGAAACTGCTGGAGAAGCAAATGACTCAGCGTTAACAGGGTTTGAAAAGCGCAGTGTGAAGTCTAACAGGATGAATGTTGTCCTCCGCAGGTCATCAGGATCTCTCTCTCCTCGCTTCAGGGGCAGAGAGTCTCCACGCCTGAGAGGGAGAGAGTCTCCTCGGTCCAAAGCCAAGAAGAACTGGTGCAGAGGAGCCGACTCTCCTCGCTCCAGAGGATCCCAGTCGTTTGCTTCTAAAGCAAATGACTCTCCTCGACTAGAAGATTCACCTCGTCTCACAGCCACCGTCTGCTCACCCAGACACAGGGGACCGTCCAGCATCTCTGGTCCCGACAGGGAGGAATCACCTCCGCGTGTCGGAGAATCTGACTCGTCTCAGGTTGAAGGATCATCTCATTCGCCTCAGGACAGCCAGACTGACTCCGCCTGCACGGAGAGCACCAAGGACTCACCATGCCAGAGCCAGGAGGACTCTCAGAGTCTCTCTGGATCCTTGGACTGCTGTCAGGCCAAGGCTCACGACAAACACTGCTGGTCCCCAACTCTGACAATCTCAACTCCCTCCCTGGAGACAGAGGAGCCGGGCGTGGAAAGGAGGCGTGCTGAGGCTGAGCGCCTCCTGGAGGCAGCTGTGTCATCATGGAAAGAAGCCCAGGAGATGCTGCAGGAGGTGAAGGAGCTCCAGAGTCAAACTTGCCGACAGCGCAGGAGGAGCCATGAAAAAGTGACACTGCCAGTGTCTGGTTTGTCCACAGCAACAGCAGCAGCAGAGGGGGACGACACAGACGAGACGGACGAGACACCTTGAGGACTTCTTCAAAATACCTTTTCAAGAAAGTGACGTTTTTGACCTGATTTGGCATAAAAACTGAGAAACAGTTAAAAACATTGTCGTTTTAATTGTAACGTTAAACAGGGACGGAGGGCGGCGCTGAGACGTAAACAAACGTGGATCAATTCTGAAACCAGCAATGTGCAGGCCGTCACCAGGCAGATGCCCTCTGACCTCTACTGCTCCTTTCACATCTCTGTGTGTCACATGTGTGTCAGTACAGTTTGAATGAAGAGACAGGTCTGTTTTGTGAGGCGAGAACCTCCCAGTTGATCTCGGAGATAGTTTTTTACATGAAAAACACATTTAAAAAAGAACAAAAAAGAATCACAGTCAGGTTTTTCAAGCAGAGATTTTTACATTTTACGATGAGAATCTTTTTTACTGGCTGCACTGCAGAGCACTACGATTCCTGTGGGAAAACTGATGAGGTCATCATTAAGAATCTTTTCCTTCATTTATTTGCAAATAGACTTATGAGAATTCATGTTATTATTATTATTCTTCCAAGAATTATTATTCATTTAACTTAATTTAACTTTTGAGTGACATTTATGTTAAATTATCTTACAATTTCTACATTTCTAACTTTTGTTTGTTGTTGTAGTAGCCTAAATGTTTTCTTCCAACATCCACTTCCTGCTCACTGTTGATAGTTTTATGCTCAAAGCATTTTTACATCACCAGTGGGTTGTCTCATTATGCAACACAAAAGTCCAGTTGTCGTAGCAACTTTCCTGGATCAAGAGAAAAACAAGAAGCAATAGTGTTAATGATAATGTATTTAATCATCTGTAACAAAAGAGGAAACAGATTCATCTTCTGGGAGATAAAAAGAAGCTGTTGTAATTTTGTAAACTCAATAAAACTTACAGTAGCTTTCTTAGCAGCTATAACGCTATATTCAGTTTTTCTGTGTAGTCAAATGAAACAATATGGGACATAAAGACAAACTGAATCCTGATGCTGTAATAATGAGATCAGGTCAACGTTTACATTATTAACAACTGATTCACCTCCATTCAAACGTTTGTGTTGTTAACAGTGTTTACATGAACATGAAGAAGAAGAAGTCATGAGATGCAGCCACTGACACAGATATCACACTGAGAGGCCATAATGTTATGGATTCATGATACTGTGGCTGATGATGTCGTTCTTTTTAAACCTAATGCACATTTATAAGAACTTTAGGGACCAGAATCAGTGTAGAATTTAACTTCACATTGTTTCCACTTGGTCGTCATATTTTAGATTTTATTGTCTTTTTTTGCCAATGTTGTTCAACAAGCAATTTATACGTTGATGTTTTGAATGATGTAGTTTGAGTCACTGAAATGCACTGTGGGTAAATGCACCAAAAAAAAAACACAACAACTTTTGTCCAGTTTTGTCGTCCAGACCTATTCTTCAATTGCCAAATAAAATTAGTTAAAACGATCATTTCAACCTGTTATTCATTTCTCTTAACATGTTCCCACTTAATCTGCTTCAACTTCCTAAATCCAGGTAAACTGACCCGGAAACAGCTGCATGCAGTTCACCTCATTGGCCGAATTTCATTCCCACTGAATAAACATACGTTTTAGAGAAGAAACGTGTGACTATGTGACTTTCTACGGCACGACTGGCCAACAACACAGTCAGCACACGCACACACACACACACACACACACACACACACACACACACACACACACACACTGAGTGCTGTAGAGGTGGAGCTGTGTAATGGGGTGATGCTGTTTGTTCTGCCCTACATCTGCTGTGCTCTACATTACAACTCACTGACCTGAGAACATACAGTATGTGTGTGTGTGTGTGTGTGCGTGTGTGTGTGTGTGTGTGTGCATGCATGTGTTGTTATGTATGCATGTGTGAGCAGTTCTCGATGACTAATCTGTGCACTCTCTGCATAAAAGAAAACCAGCTCCACCCTAAAGGAACAGTCTGAGCATTTTTAATTAACAATTGCATTCACTGTTCCAGAGTCAATTTTTTCATGACCTCCTAAAGCTCTGGACAAAATGTCAATCAGATTTAAAGTCAAATCAACGTGTTGATCAATGTTGACAACACATTCACAGGTGAGTGTCATACCTGCAGAGAGGGATGGACACTGAAGCCCAGGATGTTTGTGACAGCATCTGGAACAGAGACACATCTGAAAGACAGGAGACAAGACAGAGGACAGACGTATCAACACTGGGACATGTGTCTTTTCCCGTTTCATATGTTACAGTGAGTGCCTGAATTTAAATTATTCAGTGAATAAATGAAGACAGATTAGACAGGAGCACTGTGTGTCTGTGTGTGTGTCTGTGTGTGTCTGTGTGTGTAATATTGTGTATGTGGGGGATGGAAGGATGTGCATACCAGGGTTGACCCACAGAGGAGGAAGAAGATTCATCACACAGCTCTCATAGCAACAGCATTAAAAACAGCGTCCTGAAACACTGTGAGAGGACAGTGACATCATCACCATCAACTGCAGCAACAGGCGAGTTCAGAGTGATGTCATCAACCCGCACTGCTCAACAGTGTGCATGTGCGTGTCATAAAAATAACATGACAACCACCGCACTAACACAGCGGTAGGAGCGCATGCTAACACGCTTAGGCGATAATAACTTCAAACATATTGATATTACATATCATTTATATTTTCAAAGAACATGGTAAGACATACATTTATTATTTATTTATAACATTTCTATTAAACTGGATCATTTCCTACATGAGAAACATAGATGACATCACATACAGCAGCAGCTGAAGAAACTAACAATGGAATGAAGCAATGATGATAGACGACAGGGCCACCTAGAGGACAGAAGTGTTGGCTGTTGTTTTGAATGTAATTTTAATTAATTGATTTTTATTTAAAGAGAAAGCAGGAAACATTACATCAAATGACATTGTTAAATAGCTCCGTTTTGTTATATAGATCACTTTAATCCTACCTGCAGTTCACTGCTTCTGTTGATTGAAAGATGATTTTCACAAATTCACAATAAAAGGCTTGAAGAGTATTTCTTTTTCCACCATTGGTTTTCCTCCTTCTCTTGCCTTTGGTCTTTTCTTCCATCTTTTCACTGCAGATTTTCCCCTTTTATTCATCATCCATTTATACTTCATACTCCATCCACCCTGTCAACTGTCATACTTTTTTACATTTTTTTTGTCTTACCATTATAGTCCATGTTTCATCCTGGTAATGTTGTCCAGATGTTGTTCCTTTTGCTCATCCACATGGAGGCTCCAGCTCACCTTCACTGGCGATCGGGACCCTCGTACTCGCCTGGCAGGCTCACATGGCAGCGCGGCACCGGACACGCCCTGTTCCCAATGGCTGAGAAGAACCTTGATTTAGTTTGATGTTTTTATGAAACTTTTCTTTCATTTGTCCAATTTGACTGGGTACTGAGTGCACAGAAGCTATGACTGTTGTCATGGTAACTGGTTTCAAAATCCTAGCTCCAGCTAAATGCATCACCACAAACCTCCCTATAAAATACCAGCAATCAAGCCTTAATACATAATGACAGCATTTGAGTTGATAAAAGTGATGTTTTAACTGTTGCTGTTGAAATTAAACAAAAAATTGTCATTTTAAAAGTGTGTTTTTCTTTTATTGAAATTTTTATTGAAAACCCTCAGTACTGTTTTTGTTACAACACACAAACGTCAGATAGGGCGATGAAGAGAAACTAACAGCAAACAGAGTAAGCTGGGGTCAAAGGTCAACCTCTCAGCAGCAAACAAAAACACCTGCAAAATTAACTAAGTCATTAACAAAACAAAAACAAACCTGGATCTGAGCTAAATGTTTTGACAACATTGACTTAAAAAACAGCTAAAAACCAACCTCAGCAGTTGTGACAGGCGTGACCTTCAACCTTTTCACTTTTAAAAACACACCATATTAAATCTCCATATACCGACTTCATGCCCTAAATGTGGTATTTAATGACCGACCACCAGAAGCCCACACTGGCTTCATATGAGTGTAAATATTAACACTTCATCTGCTGATCAGATATTCATGAGCCATCTAGTGATTTTTAAAATGACTGAGTGATGAGAGTGCAGATGGATGAGGTTTCAACAGGGCTTTGTACAGGCAGTACAAAGTACATCTACACAAACTTAGCTAATACCGCTACCTACCATAACATGTCAAACTAAAATGCTGGCCATTATAAATGGAACCCTGGTGTCAAGGTTGAAGGGAAAAAATACAACCGACTTATATGAAGAGAAAAAAGTTTTCTCAGCTTTTGGAAGGTGCTTTTTTAAAGCTTGATGCTCGGTTTTACTGGTGATGATGATGATGATGATGATGGTGGTGATGATGATGATGATGAGTTGAGGTGGGACAAGTGGACACTCTGCTCATTTCTGTCAGGTCTGGTTCTAAGGGTTTGTTGGTAATAGGGTAGTGGAGCCTGAGGTGTGAAGACAACAACAGTCATGAGGGGACGTCACTTTGAGGAAAAGTCACTCGGTGTCACATTCAACTAAAAATATTAGCATGACGCTTTAAACTGCAAAAAAACAGACACAGATCTAAATCAACTCGCTCATCCTGTAATCGACCCTGAAGAACCCCTACAATAAACCAAACACACACTGGGAATATTATTATGATCTATGTGGACCTGAGTGAGAGCTGATCTGCATATGTAGAAGCTGAGGCGGTCATGTGACCACGACTCAGTTCCTTCATGTTTCAGTCTGTCAGACTGAAACATGGCCGTAACTGACATATCAGATTGGCTGTGGGGCAAACTTGTGCCATGAGACATGGAGGTTTTATAACTTTTAGACTAATAGTCAACCATCTGCTGCTAATCGGTTTTAAGATGAACGTCGTACTTGTTTGGTAACTATGGTAACCTGAGAGACCAGTTAAAACACTGTAAAAGGAACCTCGGACAAACAGGTGGTGATCAAGGTCTTGTAGTCTGGGCTGGAATTGCTCCTTAGTCCAACAACAGAGAGGGACAGTGTCCACTCGGCTTGTTGGACAGAAGTTCTGATCCTGAACCAAGTTTTAAAAAGAAAACATGATGAGTCTTCAGCTGAGAACCAAGAGGTAAGGTTCTGATAAAATCTTATTATCTAAAATAAAGACTTGATATTCTTCTGCAGACTGAGACTGACTACCTCAGGTCACACCGCTCCTGCTGCTACTGTCCCGACGGGTGCAGTGATTGTTGTCTGACAGGGGTTGGGTTCGGAGGTGGACTGAGAAAGACAGAAACAGGGCAGTTGACACAGAGACGAGTCGACCTCAGGTCTAGTCTTCCTCGTCGTCATCATCTTCCTGGCCTTCATCGTCCACGTCTCTCTTCCTTTTCTGTCCCTGAACATCTGCCTGATCCTCTGCACAGAGAGAAACAACCAATCAGAGGCTGCCGCCATCCTGACCAATCCACTACTCAGTTTCAAATCTTTAATGAACCACTCACCTTCCTCCTCTGCATCGTCTTCCTCATCTTCATCATCCTGCCACAAAGAAAAATAACCATCAAACAGCAGATTTATAATACATACGTTATAAAACTACACTAATTCATTCATACAGGTTGTTGATTCTATTAAAACCTGACCTAAATTTGACTGTTTTACTGTTCGGTGACAGACTGAAAAACTCCTTTGTCCCACACGCCATCAGATTATATAACTCCTCCCTCTAGTGGCAGGTGTTACTAGCAGCATTTTGTAGTGCAATATTATTTAATATATTATATTGTATCAATAGAGATTCATTACAACGCACTCCTTAATCATGTACAGCAATTACCTGGTAATTGATCAACACAGTTTCTATCTATCTACCTTTTATTTAAATGATTATTTGTGTTGTTTGTGAACTTTATTTTTAAATTCTGCAACCAAAGTGGCATAAGTGAGAAAAGTTCCTAGCTAATCGAGGCTATGCGTGACAGGCGGCCATTTTGGCAGGTAGATCAGCTTCCTGTACGTGGGCCTGCTGTGGGTTGACCTGCAGGCCGAAGCCCGAGTCGCCCACCTGATTGCCCCAGTTCACCTGAAGGCTCAGTCCCACCTCTCCTCCCTCTGAGCCATCCTCATTGTCCTCTTCTTCATCCTCATCATCATAGTCGCCAGTCAGACCCGCCCCCTCCTCAGCATCCTCATCTGTGAAGACAAAAGGTGATGTTGAGAGACAATATCAGGTTCAGCAGGTTCCACTGCTGAAAACTCAGCTGCGTGTCCCACCTTCATCCTCATCCTCAGAGTCCGGGGCCTCGTTGTCCTCCTGATCAAAGCCGTCCAGGTAGCTGACCTGAGGCAGCAGCTCGAACACGCTCTCTCTGTAGTCCTCCAGAGACGTGATCTCACAGTTAAAGAGGTCCAGACTCTGCAGACTCTTCAGGTTTTGCTGCAGCAGTAAACAATAAACATATTAGCAGCTGTCTGCTGGGTTAGGGTTAGGGTGAGGATTCAGTGTGTGTCGTGTCGTGTCGTGTCGTGTCGTGTCGTGTCGTGTCGTGTCGTGTCGTGTCGTGTCGTGCTGACCAGTGCCTTCACGTTGCTCAGCTCTTTGATCTTGTTCCCGCTCAGGTTCAGGTAGGTCAGATTGGGACATTTCTCTGACAGAGTCTCCAGAGAACCAGACAGGTTGTTGTCACTCAGCTCCAACTGAGACAGAGAAGAAGAAACACTGCTGAATGCTTTATTATTAACATTTACTATTAGGGGTGAGTACTGCAGTTTGGGTACTTGCTATTATGAGTGCTGATACCAAGAATATGGAGGCCCGTGTACTGGGTAAGAGCTTCAGTTATTTTACGTCCAGTTGTGTGGCGCTGTTTTGTGTCACCTCTGCAGTGTTGATGTAATGTTGGTTGGACTCTGTGTGGTGTTGGCGTGTTGTGCAGTGGAGGAGACGGAATGAGGTCACAGAGTATTGGAATAATTTTGCCAGTATGATTACAAGTACTGGAGTCCAGTATTGGAAACAACACCAGTATGGGGACACGCCCCATTTCCACGAAAACATCAAACACTTTCAGCCATGACATAGCAGAATAAAACCTGCTGATTAAGAGCAGACACCATCTGAGTGTCTGAACTCCGACCTGCCCTATTACCACTGACAATCACTTGCATCATATCCTCTGTGTTGAGTTCAGGGAACCGTCCGCAGGAGGAATTCAGGGAACTGCTGAGTTACCTTGCGCAGTTTGGGCAGCGAGGGCAGTTTAGCCAGCGAGCTCAGACCCACATTGACCATGCTGAGAAACTCCAGCTGCGTGAAGTCGTCAGTGAGACCTTCCACCTCACCATCTACACAACGACTGTTGTCCACCACCAGCTCCAGGATCTGCGAGGACAGAGACAGAAAGGACAAATAAGCCACTGCAGGTTCAGATGCTTCATTTACTGTTTGTAAATCTGTCCCTGGTGCAGACAAACTTTGACCTGTTGACCTCTAACGGTCACCGACTGTTTAACTAATTTCAAGTCTCCATTAGGAGGCAGGTTATTTAATCAGGTAATAGTTTCTGTCAACAAACTGAACATTTGTGTTTTCAGTGGTTCAAGCATAAACAGTGAAACAAACACAGTCGGTCTGTTTGACAACAGTCCGGGTTGGGATCCAGATCCAGATCCAGATCCAGATCCAGGGTTTAGTTCAGACTGAGGTTATATAATCAGCACAGACTGGTTCAGCGTATCAGAGGCACCACAAACACTGTGTGTGTGTGTGTGTGTGTGTGTGTGTGTTGGAGGTTAAACCTATAATCTACATAGTGTGTGTGTGTGTGTGTGTGTGTGTGGTGGTCTACATACGCCATCTGCCTGAAACCTGACACCAGGATGGGTGTGTGTGTGTGTGTGTGTGTGTGTAAGTGTGTGTGTCAGTGAGTTAGGCGGTTTTAACTGAGCATGGTCGATTTGCAATTATATGAACACACACACACACACACACACACAGCTCTGCTCCGGGCGCAGTACAGACGGACCGGGGAACCGGCCGTGTCTGTGGCGGAGCAGGTTCTGTCTGTGACTCGGTCATGTTGACGGTGATGTGTCGCCATTTTGACTCCGTGCTAACACGAGTCGCGTTCAGTGTCCGAGCCGCGGTGACAACAACAACAACATGAACACAAACATTCGCTCTTCTCAGTGAATTCTGACTGAACCCGCTGCGTCTCCGCCGACACACACTCGGACAAATGTCCATTTCCGTCCAACTTTAAACCGCTGGAGACTTAAAATGTCCGCTGGCACAGAACCGAGCAGCTGTCGGAGCCGTCCGGATCCGGGACCCCGGCTACGTCCCGGAACTCCGGGAGACCGGGACCCCGTCCGGGTTAAACGTGGAACTTAAACGTCGTCACGAAGTTTCCAGATGAACCGGCACGCGGGGGCGATGATAGTTCCGGTGGATGGAAACTGTGAGACACGGTTGACGTTTACAGAAACTCTGGATCCGTGTTTGATCACGAGCCTCCGGGCGGACCCGGAAGATGCTGCCACCTGCGGCCGCTGTCAGCCGCCTCGGCCGCAGTGTGAGCAGCGAGCCGGGCTGCGGTCCACATCACCTCCCGGGTCATGGTTGTGAAATGAATGGGACTCACCTCCGCCGGGTTCCGGGTTCGCATCTCTATGCTGATCCTCTTCTTCATGTCCATGTTGAACCGCGTCGTACGAGCCGAGCTACAGCGTCGTTAATAGTGAATGAGTCCCGGGCGCAGGGGTCGAGTCAGCGGAGCTGCTTCCTCTGATGGCCGCACTTCACCTACTGATCCGCCATGATACCTCATGCCCTGCCCCTTCTGCTCCGCCCCGCCCCCTGTTCACAGGGTTGGTCGCGTGTCACAGCGCCGCTGCTGATTGGACGGCAGGCACGCCAGTATTGAGTGGCATTAATGCACGAGGTGGACGGCGGACAAAGCATTATGGGAGTTGTAGTTTACCAGAGCCAGATGACAGTTTTCCCGGATTAGCAGGCGTGTCGGCCTATTGTACTCCACATTTTATATTTAACTCACGTCCAATCACTGCCTGTGATGCTATAAAGACGATAATAATTTGTACTGATCTATTGATTACCTGCTCTGTAATGCGCAGATAAGTGAGGGTTATTTAAGCCAATCACAGGGAGCAAAGGGATGGGCCTTGTTACACATGACGTGGGATACAGTATAGCATACCTTTTCATGGTCTACTTTAATTTCACAAATCTTCTGTAGATTTACTTTGTTGTTTTTTGAACTGTTTTCCCCCCGCATGCTGTTGCTTATGAATAAAAATTGTAAAGACAATTGTATGTCTGTGTAGTCATTTCAGATGAATTAATTTTGACAAGGGACAAAGATCAACATTACATAAGAAATTACATAAAATCATTGTAGGTGTAGTTACTCCTGTCAGTTTGACACCTGAATGTCTCATGCAGGATTTAGTTGTTATTCTGTGAACACATCAAGTACACAAAATGGAGCATCTTAAAAAATTATAATAAAACTTAAAAATTGTATATTTCAAATTTCCAATGTAGGCAGCCCATTTATCATTGTGACACATTCAGAATTTAAAAAAATACAACTTTATATGCACATAGAAAAGGTTTGGCTTTGCTGAGATTATAAAAATAACTATCACAGTCAACTAACATGGAATCACTAATCAGAGGACGAGTGTACACAGCCAGGATATCAGTTGACAGGGAGTAATCAATAACCAATTTTATACGGTGGGATTGAACAGGCTGAACCAGAAGAGAGCAAACAGGATATTTCTCAGGAACACACACCGTAACTGAGTTTACTGACACATATTCTTCATTCTCACTGTGCTGGTCACTTTTAGATATTTGGCCGAATCACACTTCATGTGTTTAAAAGCCAGAGAAAAATCTGAATCAGGTGCGTCATGTTTTAGCACACAGGTAGAGGTAATAGGCAATATTTTCTATTCTTTTGTCCGAAAGGACTGATGATCAGGTAACTGTGATGAGAAAATTATGATGAGTGCCAATTGTCACATTAAAGTCACACCAACGTGTTGATTGATCTCTTACTCGTCCACTGATGTAGTTAAGTCAAATATCTAGATTTCTGAGTCACCAATGATTGAATTGAATGATTGAATGCATTAAATATTTTTGGGTTGTGGACAAAGGGTCAAAAAGAGCAATTGCTAAAAAACAAGTTCAAAGCTGTCACAGTAACATGACCAATGAGAACAAACATTTAATCTCTGGAAGAGTTGGTCAATTGTGGTCTGAACCAAACACAGCTGTAACAAATAATAACCAATTAATCACTTCAGTCCATCAACAGAACGAGAGATGATTGAGTCTTCCCTGTGATTTAACTCTGGCTATTGGACACCTGAAGATCTTCAACTGGGACTAATTGTGACAGACCCCCCTCCCCCCCATTTCTATATGTGTCAATATTGTTTAAATTAAACAATATTGACACTGATGTACAATAAAAATCTGCCACGATCAAACCCAACAAGCTCAAAACCCCCTGACTAGAGAAAACAAACTATGACCCTCAATACTCAGGGATGTCTCCACAATGAATTTAGTTTCAGCTCAGGAAACTGGGGTCTATGGTAAAACATGTTTTTTTCTGTATTAAATCATTAGTAGAGCAATGACATGTGAGCACCACAACAGCTCCGCTCTGACCATCTGACTTCCCTGTTTAATGTTGGATTCATTTTAGTGAAGAGAATGGGAAATCATTTTTGGTGCTCCACCAGGAAATCATGTGTTATTCACGTTCTTGCAGACAATGAAGTCACACTGGAAAACACATTTTCAAATGCAACACAACATACAAATGAGAATAAAGAAGCAAGAAAAAAAACATAGTGAGTCACAGAGTCCAGAAATCAAATAAAAAAGGAGACATTTAGTTTTCTCTGTTGTTGACTTGCATTTGTCTTAACTCTCGTAGGATGCAAAATGATGACGGCTACAGCACAGTTTCAAGAACTGGACTTGGACAATGCGGTCCTAGTTACGAGGGCATCTGGCAAAGAATTGTGTTGGTTCAGGTATTTACCCCATAAAAGAGCATATGAAAGGAATGTGACAAACCAACTAAAACCAGGGACCTTCAGTTTAAGTCCTCCGTGAATCTTACTAGTGGAGATCAACACCGATGGGAAAGACACAAACAGGGATGAGGTGAGGACTGCCCAAGCCTTTAAATGTGGTTTAGATAAGGGGTTATCTCAAATGATCTCTTTAAGAAAATAGAGATAATTTGCCTTTGTCAAGGTCCCACCTTGTTTTGTAGCCTACTTTCAGAGCAGTTTTTGCTTCTGTTTGTTGTTTGTTCTTCTCAGGGAAACTACTTTCCATCTGACAGATTAGTATTACATCTTTTAAGGAGTGAAAATGGAACATGCCAATTCCTCCACTGGGTTAGGGTGTTTGCTTTTAGTCTTCTATTATTTCTACAGTGTTACTAGCAAAATCATTTTGTCTCGCTCCATCAGCCCATCTTTCTTTTCCCAATGTCATTTCATAAAATCCACTGTCTCTCACATTTGTTGTACAAAAACTTTGTAACGGGAATTCAAAATGGCGCACAACTCACTGCTTGTTTCGATCTCCTTCAGTCTGTCAGCACCGTTTCCTTTTATTGTAGTAGCCAAAAATGATTTCAAATATTTTCGAGATTCATACTGGTTCAAGAATGAAATCCACCGTCATGAATGTTTAAACTGTCATTCTCCAATTGGTTTTAGGGAAGCCATTTTGTCTCTTCTTTGTTGGGCCAGATCTTTTGGGGATTTAAAATTGTGTCCACTGAAAAATCCCCCTCCTCTGACTTAGCGCCTTCCCCTCCATCACTCTCTGACTTAAATGTGATGCAAGTCTTTCAGTAACACCCCTTCTCCCACTATGTTAGGAGCTGACCTCTGTTGTCTCTCCCCCTGTCTCCACCAGTGTCACCTGACCCTCCTCCCCCTCCATGATGATGCCTCCCTCCTGCAGCACAACCATCTCGCCCTCCTCTTCCACCATGCTGGCAGCCCCCTCCTCTTCATCCTCATCTCCTCCCACCACTTCCTCAGGGCTGGCTGCAGCATTGGTGGCTGTGCTGCCAGCACTCAATGTGGCAGAGTTGGCACTGGTGCTGTTGGCCTGGCTCTGGGCCATAGCCTCCAGTTTGATGCGGTACTCCTCTGCCTCCTGCTCTTTGCGCAGCAGCTGCTGTCGGTACTCCTGCGCCTTCCTGTTGGCCTCCTGTAGCTGCCTCTGCAACAACTCCTGCAGTAGGAGGAGGGAGTTTTCTTAGTCAAGACAGAAATTAATGGCAATAATTCTAAGTGTACATAAAGTTAGCTAAAGATACTCTCCACTCACAGTTTCTCCCGGGTCAGTGTGGTTGCTTGTCACTTCCAGCTTCCTCTTTCTTGAGGGTGGGGGCTGAGGCTCCTCGGTCACAACCTCCTCAGTCACTGTGTTAGCAGGTACCGCCAGCACTGACAACAAACATTCAAAGTCAGTATCATCGCAACACAACAACAATTTACTCAGGAAACAGAATGTGGGTGGGTGCATCGGTCATACTCTGCTGTCCGTGCTGCATGGTAACAAAGAATGGCTGTGCCATTCCTCCAGTTGTCTGTAGGTTGCCATGTTGATCTGTTACTATGGTGATGACTCTCTGACCACCTTCGTTGACAACAGTGGCATGCTGAATGTTGGAGTCCAGAGCGCTAGCTGCCATGGCCTCCTCTGAATCCCCTGAAACATAAACAATGTCAATAATCATCAAAGGTGTTAAAGCAGTGTGTGTGTGTGTGTGTTGTCACACCTGCATTGGCCTTGTTGAGAAGCTCAGCGAGGTTGACCACACCCCCCTGTATGGCAGGAATTCCCTGGATGATGAACTGTGGTTGGTTGGTGGTGGTGCTGGTCTCCACATTCATACTCACCTGATTCATGTTCACCTGATTCAAATTTACCTGGTTCTGCATGCCCTCCTACACAAACACAAACAGACACACACACGAACCACCCAGGGTAAAAGTGTAAATTTGTGTTTCGTGGAGAACAGTCTATCTAACAAACCTTTACGCTGTGTCGTGTTGTCTCACCTGCAGCAGCAGCATTAGCTCTGTGTTCTGGATGTCGACAGCGATGTCGAACGGCGTCTTGTCAAACTTGCTGAGCACGTGCACATCAGCCCCATGTTTGATGAGTGTCTCGGCCACACTGTGGTGCCCATGCTGAGCTGCCCAGTGCAGAGCTGTCATCTTCAGCATGTCTTTGGCGTTGATGTCGGCACCACTCTGCGAAATACGTTAAAAAAGTAACGTTAAAACACAGCAGAAGTATTGATTAGCTGATCAACACAATTTACAGCAAGTGTGCTCTTCTTACCCGGACCAGCAACTCCACGATGACTGTGTGTCCCTCAGCTGCAGCCATGTGCAATGGGGTTCTGTCCACTTTGGTGCGGGCATCTCTGCTCACACCAGCTCTCAACAGGACATCTGCAGTGGAGTAGTGACCGTGCTGAGCAGCCAGATGGAGGGGAGATGTCCCCAGCTATAGGACACACATATATCATCTTTACTGTTTCGAGAGGAGGTAGTGCTGAAGCACAGTGATGCCCTTGTTACACCAGGGGTGTGTGATGTGCTTTTTGACTGTATCCTGTCAACTTAAATTTTCATGCTGTTAAATCACATTATCAACTGTACCGCAAAAACACTTTGGTGTGGTTAAAAAAAATAGTGGAGCAATTATTTATTTCCTGATCCTTTGGAATCAGTGTCATAAAAACTGGAGTAATATCACACTACTAAAAGACTCACCCAGTCTGTGGTAAAGGGAGCTCCATTAGCCATCAGGTTTCTGACCTCATCGTCCTGACCTTTACGAGCCGCCTCCAGTAGGCGCTTCCCCAAGTCCACCAATGACATCTGACAAAAAAACATGTAGCCAGTGTTCAATCACTGATCAATCTGTATTGATTGTCTGCATCGTGAATGCTAAGGAATACAACATTCACACACAAACACACGTCCACGGTCAAGAATATAATACAAAGTATCACTGTCATTTCTACATATTCAACACATACATATTACACGTTAAATATGAGTTTATATGACAAACAATCCAGTGGCAAAGCATCATAATTTTTATTGGTCACATCTCCCTCTTCACTTCCTGTTTTTTAAAACTAATCACTAATATTAATTCTAGGTAACTGTAAGATAAGTTAGTGTTGTATTACTTCGTTCTTCTACTTATTTTCAGTTACTGGCTACACACCTCGTCTCTGGTGTTATCACAACACTTGTAAAAGAACAACATGAAAATGGTTTGATGATTGTTTCACTGGCACGCGCGGTCTCCTGACGTCAGCGCGAAGAGTTACATTCAAAATGCAACAGCGATGAAGTCTGGTGTGTTCACTGACTGATTTTAGGTTGGCCGATGTGGTCGCTAACGCCGTAAACTTCCATGTGTTTACACAGGAACGCGTGTCAACTGTATTTTATAGGAAACAGGACAAAGCTAAGCAGGTTAGCGCGAAACTGTCTCTGATAATGGAATCAAGTTGCTTACATCCCCAGTGATTGCGAAACCGCGGAGAAGGACGAGGATTTTCTCCCCGCGGCTGAGGAGCCATTTTACGCGCCTTCATGGACACAAGAGTCCGCCATGTGCCACGTAGCCCCGCGTCCCCTCACCGGGCTGTTATCAACCACCGCCACCGGTCAACACCGCCATCTCCTCCGCCCTGACACGTACAGTACACCGACAGGAAGCCGTTTGATATTAAGTTGTTGGTTTTCCGGGGGAAGTCGGAGAGAAATTTCCTATTTTACTCACGGAGAAAAAACTACTTCCACATCCGGTTAACTAGTTTTCTCCTGCGGGCTCCGTCATTCAGCTCCCGGAGAGCTGCCCGGTACCGGCCCGTCACCGCTCCACGTTCTCCCAGTTGTTGTGTGGTCGTGTAGAGAAATATCGTCTGTGTTCCGGGAGGAAGGTGCCGCAGATACTCACCGCGTCCAGGTTTGGTAGAATCCAGTCAGCTCCTCTCTGCTAACGTTAGCACGCTAGCCGGTTAGCCAAACAAGCCGCCCGGTGTAGGGGAGTTCAGACGCTGAAACTGAACCGAGTAGGAGCAGCTTACAAATGTGCTCGTTTTTATTCTCATGGAGCAAAATGCGGACTTTAGGCGCCGCAGCTGCTTGTCGGTTTCTCTCGGGCTTGTTTACTGCGACAAGTTACCGAGAAGCGACCGGTACCCGCCCGGATGTCTGGAATGGAGTCTTCACAATAAAAGCGTAATGGGTTTAGTGTAAATGTTTTTGTTACATTAGATAAAACAAACATTTCTGCGTGCTGCTTAGTATGTGAATGTTATACATAAGGAACTCTCGTCATTATTCATACAACTTCAATCTACTGTTTCATAACCAAGTATTTTTTTTCTGCGTTTATTTACTATAATCATTGTAACGTAAAACTATGAAAGTTCAGAGCAAATGATTCGGACCATGTGATGATTAATAACCGGATTTGACAATTAAATGAATATAAGTGAATTAAAGTCACAGTTAGACCAAGTCACTGGAGCACATGTTGACACTTTAAACCAATCTATTGTGAGTAAAAGGTCCAGTTAAAGCTGCTGAAGTATTTATACGTTGTTGTAAGTAAGTTTTACTTAGAAGTAATATTTGTATTGTGTTTGCATTTTAGGTTGAAAGTACAGGCAGGAAGTGTGGTCATCATTTAGTGTCCAATGACGCTTTGTTTAGTAGCTACTATTGTTAGCCATTAGCCTGTATTCGTGCAGCGCGTTAGCAAGCTAAACAAGATACGTTTTACCTTCTTCTCTCGTCAATTCCCGCGACTTTACGTCTCCTGGCGTAAATTATCTCGTGACAGGTGTTCACTTGCCGGGGAGGAGATAAAATCGGCTATTTAGGGTTTTATTTGTAGGAATATGGCGACACCGGAGGTGGAAGCCAGAGTGCGCCTTAACCTCCCCGTGGGCGGGCTCTGACCGCCCCGACGAGCCGACCTGAGGTCGGTGTGAACGCCAGTGTGACGGGCAGACCGCCCCGCTGACCGCTGATCTGAGATCAGCCGTACATCTGAGACTATGTAAACACTACTTAAATTAATGGCGGCTGGCAAAATTTTAATAGCTGCTTCACCGCAGTATACAACACATCACATTACGTCACTTTACACTGGATTACAACACACACACGACCTGTGTTTTGGCATTTTTAGTCATTTCTCTCCAATAATTGTAAATTGAGCCAAATGGTTATTGCACTAATTGTTCTTTAAGTATGAATAAAGCCTTTTAATATAAATCTAGAGTCATTTTTTAAGTAAGAGAATAAAACTTGTTAATCTGAAATCTTTAATTTTCTCAGGTCAATTTGTTAATGTTTTTCTTACATGTTTCCTGTAGCGATATGCAGCAAAGACCGCCCAGTAAATAAACTCCTGTAAGTGAACATTTCTGTTTCTAGTCTCATTCATTTACAGACATATGACTTCCTGATTATAAGAAGCTGGTACTCTCACATCTGATTAAAATTGTATTTTTAGTATTTTTTATGTTTTATCTTCATATACTAAGAGGTGAATAAAGGTCTTTTTATTGTTGACTGGTCATACAGTACATTCTGACATGACACCAGGATCTGCAGTGTTTTACCTGTGGCAACTCCGGTTTGTGCTCATTGTGAGACAACTTAACACCAGCAGCATGAAGAATAAAGATTCAGAGGAAATGACCAAAATAAAACCCTCTGTTTTCCAACATGGTGTTTCCTTCAGTCGAACAAAGAAAACAGAATTATTCATATTACAGAAACACAATGAGCAGAATCTTAAACTATGTGATAGTGAATTGACAAACACCTTTTACTGAACCTTAAGGTATCATTATGAGGTTCATCATAATGTCACTGATGATGACATAATGATACCCTGATGTTAAAGTCATGTGTCGTTTCTAATCATTTGTCCACCTCATCTCACACAGAGGGCACAAATGGACAAATTCTGGTAACTTGTTCCAGTGTCAACTGCAGTGAGATTTGCTGACACACAACCGACGAGGACACGAAGGCTTTAAATTTGATCTTTGTCTTTTGGGAATCAGAGAGTGACCACAAGTTAACTCATCAAACACCAGTCAGAGTTCATGTGAGGCTGGTTTAGGGTCACGTAAGGTCAGCCAGAGGTCAGGTGAGGCTGGACTCAGAGCAGCAGGTTGAGGTCAACCAGCAGAGCATCCACGTCAGCAATGGGAGCTCTCCAGTAGTTAAACGAGGAAAACTGGAGCAGCTCATCCTGCAGAGACACAGAACACAATCTTATAGAACATTGACGTCATTCCACATTTTAAACATGAACTTAGTTACGCCACAGGAACAAAATAGATCCCAATCTCCCCCTTCCCCATTGTAAGAGGTGGGGAATGGGACGTGGTCTGGCTGTAATGCGTCTGTTTGCAAACTGCAGTCAAACAACAAAAGATTCTATTTTACTCAAATAGAACCACCCCATTTCTACAAAAGAGAAGGGCCTACAATAATTATTTGTTCGGGTCTTATTTCAGTGACGGATGACTCTAGACCAGATGTTGTGTGATGTCATGTATCCTGGACTACGACAGTGTGTGACAGGTCATTTAGATAGATAGATAGATAGATAGATATACTTTATTGATCCCAAATTGGGAAATTACAGTGCAGCAACAGCAGGGCATGGAAACAATCTTACAAGCAATATAAAGAATAAAATAAAATAAAATAAAAATAAAAAGTTATTAACAATATCAGATATAAAAAGAAAAAACGAAAAAAAAAACAATATAAGAAGTATATACAACAAGTAATTTGGATGGTGATAAATAACCAATAGTGCAAATAACAGTCAGGTGCAATGGACTGATAATAGAACAGTAAGGTGCAGTGAAATTAGATGATAATAATAACATAATAAAAACAGAAGATGCAGTGAATGAGATGATGATAGTAAACATAATAAACAGTAAGGTGCAGGTAAATGAATGTATGATATGTAACACATCAGGGTGAGGTCTTATTATACAGTGCAATGGCATGTGGCAGGAAAGATTTGATCGTAAAAACGTCCTCATCTCACCTCCTTATCCCGAGTCCTCACTTTGGATGACTTGTCTTTTCCTATGCTGCCATTGGCTGGCTGACACTCGGTCAAACCCACGTCCTCCAGCTCAGACAGGTCCAGTGCAGGGATAGGCTGCCTCCAGAAGAGGAACGAGTCATATTGGCTGGTTGACTTCTCCATCATCTTCTAACCTGAAACACAAACATACAGCATCAGGTCTGGCTTATTTTAATGCTGACTCTGCAGAACTGGCACACTGATGGGGGGGGGGGGGGGGGGGGAAGGGGGGGGGGGGAATCCAATGCGTAATAATGATGAATGGTATTCAAATGATCTATTTATACAATCTGGACACTAAAGTAAGTAACATTTCCCACAAAGGAAAAAAATCATTTTATAGTGAGTAAAAACAGCTGAGGCACAGGCTGGAGTCTTAATCTGTGATTTTTTTATGAGGTCAGGTTCTATGAGCTGACGTCAGATCGAGTCTCCAGGTTATTTTAAACCTGCTTTTGCTTTTATTTTTAGGTTCTGCTCAGTGTGAGGAGTGAATGTACCTCCATGGTCACAGTGAACGCATCAGAGCCACACATCTGAGGATGACTTGGTTCTGAACCTCACATCTGTCAGTTCTGTCAAACATTCAGTGAAACACGACTTCACCAGACCTGGTGTCAACGTGGTTCTGATTCTGACTCAGAAACCTAGAACTGAATCTGATTTAATCGAATCTTTTTTTAATTACCTGAACAACAGTTAGTCATTTGTCAAGATGAATCACTGCACTATATATGATGCTTGTAACAGCAACCCCCCCCCCCCCCCCCCATGTAAATCACCATCTATAATTATCATGGATTTCCGAATGAAGCTCACATCTCAGATTTATTTATGGACTCTGGAATAAACCAGTGCCTGTCTGTCTGTTTCAGCTGCCACTTTTCACTGATTTATTCTCGGGGATCGATCCAGAGGCGTTGGCTCCGTCTCTGTGACTGATGACGACATCCTCCGACGATCAGCACCGTTTCTCGGTTTGTTCTGGTCGTATCGATAAGAGACAGTCACATTGATTGGCTCGTGTTTGAGGAGCTCGCTGATTCCAGCGGATCAATTTGCTGTTAAAGGACGAATCTCAGACTTTTCTCATCACAGATGTTAATATTATAATAATAATTAACAAAGGGTTTTCACGCGCAGCAGGATGCGACATCAGCGACACTGACAAACACAACAGACGCACATTTATTTTCCACTGTTAACCGGGAAATCAATAAAGACAGTGCAGAGGAATAAAGCGGGTTTTACCTGTTCGTTTGTGTCTTTGTTCCGGTGAAGCTGCAACACGCTGCCGCTGCAGGTTGATGAAGCTCTGCGCTGCGTCAAGTCACCGTATACACAGCAAGACTTCCTATTGGAGACTTCAACATAAAAGCCGGAGTGCATCTGGTTTTATTAACACAGTCCACCATACGAGCACAGCGCAACGGTACTATAATACAACTTTGTATAAAAGACTGCAGATAAAAACAACAACAACAACAACAACAACAACACATGTTTTTATTGCTGTGTCTTGATGTGTCGCTCACGTTAAAAAAGATGCTGTTTGTTTATTTTGAAATGTGGTTTCCTGTATTTTCCTTCTCGCACTGTAAATGTAACAGTACGGGCGAAGATAGTCTCTCAACACACGCGCGCGCACGCGCACAAACACAAACACACACACAAACACTTCTCATGTAAAATATAATAAACGCAAAATAATAGTTTTGAAATTGTTATATGATTTCATCTGTACCTGAGTGGGATTAGGTTGGGGAATGAAAAGCAGCAGTAGCAGAGGACCGTCAGGCAGCTGTTCTGCTGCTGGTGATGGTGATGGTGATGGTGATGGTGCTGGTGATGGTGATGGGAAGGTTCTGTGATCAGGTGATCGGGCTGCTGATGGAGCAGCTGCAGTCATAGACATACTATAAGAGTAGACACCGCATCGACCGCTGCTGCCTACTGGCGCTGACGAGATTTGGAGCCGCCATCTTGGTGGGGTCAAGCGCTCCACTCAGCGTAATGTGTCAGTGAACTGTCAGGGCATTGAATTCATCATGTCACTGATGACATTTTAGGAGCTGGGATTGCTGAAGCTTGGTGGATTTCCCTCTCTGCAGCTCTCAGCACCTTATAATAATAAAACATATGAGAAGAAGTATCCTACTTTTGTTAGCATGTATTATAAGTGAATAATACACAGTGATGCGGAAGCTACTTTTTGTAAGCTTTTGTGAAATTGTAGCAAGCTATCAGTTACTGCCATAAATTAAGCTTCACAAGCTCCCACCCACTCAAATGTAGCAAGCTAAGTTACACAAACACGGCAAAGGTAGGCTGACTCACTACTTTAGACCTTTATGTTGCGCTAATTTCATTCATTCATTCATTCATTTTCTACCGCTTAATCCTGTTAAGGGTCGCGGGGGGAGCTGGAGCCGATCCCAGCTGACATCGGGCGAGAGGCAGGGTACACCCTGGACAGGTCGCCAGTCCATCGCAGGGCCAACACAGAAGCTACTTGATAAATAAATATTATCAATGTCAGTGTTAAGGAATCATGTGTGGGTTCATAGCTGGTGAAAACCGCCTGGCAGTAAACAAAGCCTAGCTAAAAACACGTCAAACCATGTGTCCTGTATTATAGCTACATGTACGACAACAAAAAAACAACAACAAAAAAATTAAAACCGCGTGTAAATTAGTTGTGTATTCAGTGAGCTGTGATGAATTCAATGCCGTGACAGTTCACTGACACGCTACGCTGAATGGAGCGGTTGACCCCACCAAGATGGCGGCCCCAAATCTCGTCAGCGCCAGTAGGCAGCAGAGGTCGATGCGGCGTCTACTCTTATAGTATGTCTATGTTTGTCGCCCCCTAGCAGCGAATGCGGCATCTACTCTTTATGACGTCTATGAGGAGTAGTCTGAACGCGGAAACGGGGCGGGTGTGTTTCCTGGTTCTGGCCACGCCTCAGACAGACAGACAGACAGACAGGGAGAGAGAGAGAGAGAGAGACAGGGAGCTGGAGCTGAGTGCGGATGTCAGTGTGCGCTGTGTGGACGTCTGTCTCACCCCGCTGCTGTGTCGTTGATCTGGGTTTGTCTCTGGTGAGTTGCTGTTTCCTTTTCCACTAAATGAAATAAAGCTGTTTATTGTCATCGTTACGGTGCACGTGACAGCTGACTCTCAGGTGAGCAGCTTCACCTCACTCAGAGTTAAACCGTCTGCTGATCAGATCACGTGTTTGTCAGGTTTTATTCTGTGTAAACATCATTATCTCTTCACTTATCCATGAAATGACAGAAAAGGCTTATTAACAACAAATATCCATTTTATTATTAAAGAATAGTCAAACTGCACATTTCTGTCCTAACTCAAACTCTTCATTGATCGTTGAAATAGACTGAATTTACCAAAGACATGTGAATATGGTTTTTATATTTATCCATGTATTTAACACTGTAAATCTGCTTTGTTTTACTCTTTTTGATGTCAGACCGGTGTCACACTGTTCAACGTTCACACTACACATACACTGACTGTACATACACTGACTATACACTGACTGTACACTGACTGTACACTGACTGTACATACACTGACTGTACATACACTGACTGTACATACACTGACTGTACATACACTGTTATTATCTCGTTCGACAGTCAGAACTGAAAAACTAATAATAACACACAATAATGTTCTTTAAACTGTTGTTACATTGCAGCCACAGTTTATAACATAAAGCCTCTTAAAGATTGAACACTGCAGTCCATGCTTTAGCAACAGAAAGTTATTTTTATATGAGCAAAATGTAAAGTGTGGTATCAGATCGGTGCATTGATCCATGTTCAGATGCCAGTTCCATTGATTCACCTGCCTGGAAAGTCCTTCTATAAAAGATGCAGGTCATTGACCCTTGACCCACCTTTAGGTCGATGGTTTCACCTGAGTCAACCAGCTGAATTTTAGTGGAAATACAATATAGTTCAGAGGTATTTAATCAGTGACAGTCCACATGAGGTTGACAAGAAGAAGAGACAGGACAAAGGTCACAGGTTCCCGTAAACTCTGCTGTAGCTGAAACATGTTTCAGTAAAAAAGGTGCAGATCTGAGGTCAGTTTAGAGGAAGGAGCTGCTGACTGTGGTCACAGCTCTGTGTTTGTTTCCAGGGGACTTATTTGACCGTTGCACTGTGTTTACACACTATGGGAAAAAATGCAGTTTCACAGCTGCAGGGATGTGAAGGCCACAGTTGTTGGTTCTCAGTCTGCAGGTCCACTGTCAGATCCACGCCATCGCCGTTGATGTTCTCAGGACGTCCACTCTGAGCCTTGTGTGTTGATTCCGTTGTCTTGGAGACAGCGGGTCAGATGAATCCGGTCTTCAGTCAGTGTGTTTCCCTCAAACAGTGAGAGGAAGTGAGTCAGAGCAGCATCGTGTTGGTGGCTCCATGTGACGTCTAGACTCTGACCTCAGTGTTTGTTAGTGTGGATTTAACCTTTGGCCTTTACGCTCACACACAGGGACGTTTTATCAGCTGTCACACACACACACACACACACGCACACACACACTCACAGCATTTAACGTCTCTTAATAATAACAATAATAACAATAATAATCCCATAAACGTAAATGAAGCTCTGTCACAGCCCAGAGTAAAACACAACAGAGTTAATGAGAAAAATGCTCCTTTGACACTGAGCTGGTCTGAGATCAGTGTAAAACTCAGTGACGTCAGAGGAGATGAGCCTTTGCTCAGCTGATGGATCACTGTGGCGCTCTGGATTTTCCATGTGATCAGAGACGTGTCGGAGCGGCTGCCGTCGACCAGGCGGAAAGTTTTTCCTTCAAGTGTCTGAATGAAGCAGCTCATTGTGGAGCCGCTCGCTCTCTCTCCCCGCTGACACTGTGACTAATGGTCTCTCTATCAGTCTGACCCACTCGCTTATGTTACATTTCACTTCCTTCTTTCCAGAGTCACATGGACTTATTGTGCACTGTTATGATACACTTTTCACATCCTGGTGTCTTTTGCGTATTTAAAGCTGGTGAAGGAGTTTAACGTTTGGACATGTTGGACATGTTGGACATGTTTGTCTTGCGTTTCAGAGAAACAAAAGGACAAATGTTAGTGGCAGCTCAGCTCAGAGATCAACATCTGATTTTTATTCAATGTTTTTGCTGGATTTAATTGAAAAAACAGACTTTGTGATGTTTAAGAGTCTCACTGAGACATTTGACATGGACAAACTGTCCTGACAAACTTTCTCTCAGTTCACTTCCTGAATTCAAACTGACAAACTGGGACTGTACCAACTGCGGTGGTGGAGTTGGGTGGGGGTGGGGGGTGGGGGGGGTTGCAGGGGTTGTTAGGGTTGGGAGGGAGGAGGGGGGGTTGTCCTCACAGCCCAAGAAAGAACACCACTGTTTGTCCTCCCCACTATGACATCATGGGACAAATATTCAGAGAGAGAGAGAGAGAGAGTCATGAGGTTTAAATAGAGTCAGGAAACAGTTTTAAGTGTTGCAGGGAAAACGATAAAACACAAGTATGACATTCTCTTAGCGCCACCTACAGACCGGGTTGCCTCAGCCTGTTGATCTTACGAAGATCCTGTCGATTGCTACAGACAGACAGACAGGTGTGTGTGTGTGTGTGTGCGTGTGTGTGTGGCTCCTTCAGCATCAAACACACAGATTTGAAGGAACACAGTTGAAACTGTTGTCTGTCCAGCTCAGACAGGAAGTCTCCATGTCCCTGCTCTGTGGAGACGCAGGTTCTGGCTGCAGGCTGTGGAGCTGGATTCCTCTCTGCTGATAGGTGCTGAATGTAAAGCATGAAGCTACATGTTTCCTGTGTCTCTGGCCTCGCACATTCTTTCTTTATCGGCTGCTGAACCTTGTTGGACAGAATCCAGAGGTTCTGTCCTGTGGGACCACAGCAGACTGAAGACAGAGCAGCTGGAGACATGAAACCTTCATGTGTCACAGTGAAGGTCTCACCTGAGCTTTGTGTTGAGTTTGGTTCAGTGTTTCCAGAAAGTCTTTCATTTCAGCTGCTGAGTCTGTTTCTGGTAGAGAGAGAGCATGTGTGTGTGTTTGTGTGTGTGTGTGTGGGGGGGGGGGGGCACTTCCTGTGCTGCGTGTGGACCACACCCAGTGTGTAGTCATACTTAATGTGTTCACTGTGTTGACATCTCTCTGTGAGTTCTTCTGTCTTTTACACCCTGGGAACACGTTGTTTACAACATCAGCACATTTTGTCCCACACTTTGTTTTATTTAAAGGTAAAATCTGGTTCATTCACACAAACACAATATTATTACGTAAAAGACATTAAAAAGACAAAATGATCATGAAATAACTGGATTCCAAATTAAAGCATGACTGAACAGAATGCTTCATGAATTGATATCAGCCAATCGACCAATCACGGCTAACGTTATGCTGTGTTTGTGGCCACTGACGTGTCGTATTTTGAACTAATCAAACTGATTTGACGTTTTGTATTGAAACACTCATATAAACTCAATACAACACATCCTGGTCTCTGACACATTTTCACCATGAATCAAAGACAGTCATCCTCATTTGATGAAGATGGAGTTTCGACTTCAGACAGTTGGTGATAAACAAGTCTGTGAATATTCTCATTCATCCAGGTCATCGTTATCTCAAGGAGATTGAATCGAACGCAACTGGATTTTTGGTTTTGCCTTTTTGAAGACGTTTCACCTCTCATCCAAGAGGCTTCATCAGTTCATGCTCGCTGACGAGGCTGGGACTAGTCCTAGGACTAGTCCCAGCCTCGTCGGCGATGACTAGGCTGGGACTAGTTGGTGATAAAATCATCTGATTCTCTTTGGGATGAAAACAGACACAGTCTCCACAAAGTCAATTTAAAAATGAAACTAAAGAACGTTTGTTTACAAAGTGAATGACAAAATGTGTGTGTAAATATTTTCTTCTCTGTTTCCACAGAAACAAACACTGTTCGGATCCAGTTCTTATCAGTGGATTACATCGATTTTCCCAAAGGATTCATGATATTAAATTATTGGTCCGTTCCTGCTTGTGCATATTCTACTTTTATCTGATTCTTCCTCCTGGACTCTTCAGTCAACCAAGCGCTATGCTTTTGGTTTCATTCCTCTGAGTGGCAGCGTCGGTGCAGTTTTTTGTCTGAATGCCCCAGGATTACACTCCGGCTGCAGTTCTTCATCCGGCCTGCAGAGCGGCAGCAGAGACCGGTGGCTGGCAGCTGGACAGGCCGTGTGTTGGCATGAGTGACTTCTGGCACAAGATGGGCTGCTGTGTAGTTGCAAAGCCGCCGCCGGTGAGATGCTGACACACAACATAAACAAACTCCATGTGACTGTTGGTAAATGAGCCTCGTTCAGGGGCCACTGGTGGTTAGGGTTAGGGTTAGGGTTAGGGTCAGGGTCAGGGTCAGGGTCAGGGTCAGGGTCAGGGTTAGGGTTAGGGTTAGGGTTAGGGTTAGGGTCAGGGTCAGGGTTAGGGTTAGGGTGGTTTATGAATCTGCCACAGATGATATGTAAAGAAACTATTTTACAACTTTACCCTCATGTTCTCCTGTTTAATTTAACTATGGAAGAGTTGTGTACACACAGTCTCCACAATATGAGGAAACATCTGAACTAACTCTCATGCTAACAGGTGTCAGAACTTCCTGTTTCACTGTGAACTCTGACCTCCTGCAGGCTGACAACTTCTTCCCCCTCTGAGCCTGTTCCTGTTTCATCACTTCCCATTCAGTTTGTCTGTGTTGGTAGATGGTGCAGAGATGTTCAACAAACCTAA